>JASVER010000040.1:492358-540490 GCA_030449065.1 Oceanodroma leucorhoa | reverse complement strand
CGCCTCCCCCCCGGCCGTGCCCGGCCCCGCGGCCGCCGTGACCCTCTCCCCTTCCCCCGCAGGACTTCTCCCCCGCCTCCCGGCGGCACCGGACCGTGGAAGACTTCAACAAGTTCTGCACCTTCGTCCTGGCCTACGCCGGCTACATCCCCTACCCGCAGGAGGTGAGGGGGCACCGGGGGGGCACCCTCGGGGCGGCCCGGGCACCCTCCCCGGCCCACGGCCGAGCGGGTCCTGCGCGGCAGCGGCTGCTGGGCAGCAGAATCAGACGGCGAGAAGGTTACGCCTCCGCGCCGTGTCCCTGAGACAAAAGGGGGAACCACCGCGGCTGGGAGGGCTTGAAGTGATGGGGTGGGTGGCCGCTTTTTTGGGCGGGGTGAAAAAAGTACGGATCCCGGAATCGCTCTGGCAGCCGTTCCGGGGCCGGGGCAGCTCCGRGCCGCGGTTCTGCCCGGCTGGAGATCCCTGCGGCAGCGCAGGTTGTGGGGAGGCGTGTGGGGAGAGCAGGAGCTTGAACTTGGGCGAGATCGGCCGCGTGAGRCAGCGCCTCAGGGGAAAGGGCGCAGCGCCTCAGTGCCGCACGCGAGACAGCTCCGAATTAATGCTTTTATCCGCTTTCTTGACGTTTTCCAGGAAACGCCGCTGAGGAACAGCCCCAGCCCTCCCAACAGCACCGGCGGCACGATTGACAGCGATAGCTGGGATCCCCGGTTCAATGACATCCCCTCTTCCGTTTCTCTGCCTGCCAAGAACAGAAAGAACTTTAGTCAGCTTAAGCGAGCGAAACCATATGGTTCCTTGTTCCAGCGGGCAAAACCCGGCAACTTCCTGCCGGACCGAAAGCAAATCGATAAGATCAGGAAGAAGAAAAAGCTGAAGAGGAGGGAAACGGAGGTGTCTGCAGAGGAGGACTACGAGGAGAAGCTGCTGGAGCTGGAGGCGGAGGACTCTTATGTAGAGACGCCGATGAGCCCCTCGTCCGAGGGCGACCCCCAGTCTGCGACCGAGCACTGCTCGGTGTGGGACTCCGACACGCCTTCCAGCGTCTCCTACCCTGCCGTGACGGCCGAGCAGACGGTGGAGATCCAGAGCGTGGGCAAACGAACGGTCATTCGGCAGGGCAAGCAGGTGGTCTTCCGGGATGAGGACGGCACCGGCGACGACGAGGACATCATGGTGGATTCGGGTAGGTGGTCTGGCTGTTAAAAGAGGATTAGCTGGGTGGAAGCAGTGGTGCTCTTGCTGATCTCTTTGGTACTTTACTTGTAGCATGAGGATAACGCCAGGGTGCACTGCCTGGGCAGAATTAAGTAGCGGTTGGGTTTTTGGGGGGAAGGGGGGGTTGGTTGGCTGCTTTTGCAATAAACTGAGTGAAAAGCTGCGGCTTTAGAGAAGCAGATGGTTCTCCTGTCCCGGATTATGGCCTCTCTTGTACTGCTGAGAGTCTCTTCCTGCACAAGAGAGACCTGGAAAAATCAGCAAAGTGCCTGTCTTTGAAACCCAGGTAGTTAATTTAGCATGAAAGGAGAGTAAATCCCCRGTGCAGGCAAGAGGTGTTGGCTGTTAAAAACGTAGCTTGCTGTTTCTCTTTGCAGATGACGACTCGTGGGACCTAGTCACTTGCTTCTGCATGAAGCCTTTTGCCGGGCGGCCRATGATCGAGTGTAACGAGTGCCACACCTGGATCCACCTCTCCTGCGCCAAAATCCGCAAGTCGAACGTCCCAGAGGTCTACATATGCCAGAAGTGCCGGGACTCCAAGTTTGACATTCGCCGTTCGAACCGCTCCCGGACGGGCTCGCGCAGGCGCTTTCTGGACTAGGGGAGGGAGGCGCGTGCTGGTGCGCTGCTTGAGCGGGCGGGCGAGCTGAGGACGCCGGCCGGGAGGCCGGGGAGAGCTCCCCCGAACTGCTGCTGCTCAGGCTGAAGGGCCGCCTGGCCGGCCTGCACTAACAGGGACGAGGAATCGCCGCGTTGTGGGCAGCCGGGGCTGGAAGAGGCCGACCGGTCAAAACTGCTGCTAGATACTGATTAGCTCAAGGGACAGACTAAGCTCTCTGGGTTTGGTGGGGTTTTGTCCGGTTACAACTATGAATTGGGTGATGTCTGGGGAATGTATAATACCTTTGCCACGTATGTTTTCTCATCCCATCAGGAAACTGCAAACCTTCTCTGTGCTAGGCAACTCCTCCTCCTCCAAAGAGGGAGGAGGAGGGAATCTGTGTGAAGAGTCTGAAAAGTAAATGGCCATGTGTTTTAATTTTAATGTAATATTATACCTGCCCATTTGTCCGTATATATCAATCTTAGATATTCTAAGGCTCCATAGGAGTGAGCGTCAATGCATACCGACCTCTGCGCGATCTGCCTCCTCTTCAGCGGGCCCCGGCAGTAGGGGAGTTCTGTGATTTGGCATCATTCAAGTGAAAATGGGACTTCTTCCTGCGCCAAGGGACCGGCGCGTTTTAAGGAAGAGAGCGGCCCTTTTTCTGCACAGGCAGCGCTGGGGATTAGCGACAGCGGATTTCTTCCTAGAAGGTCTCTTCTTACGGTGATTTTTCGTGACTTTGTTTTGCATGATTGGCTCAAATGTGTGTATGGGGGGACACTGTTTGCTCTGTTTCCCAGCCCTTCTTTTAAACTCTAGGGTGCTGTTTTAAGAAGACGGTGACTCTCCCTTTTCTTAGCCCCAAATTCAAACGTGGACTGTAAAAGGGGCCATAGTGAACTTAGAACCTGGCAGGTCTGGTTTGGGATTTAATCATTTCCATCCGAGTACTATAGCTGAGTTGACTTTTGTTTTTGCTGTTTGTTTTTTGAGACTGGATTTGTAATCAAAAAAACCGGAATCTTTAACCTATTGGTTGCAAATTATACAGATAAAAGCAAATGCAGGCTATGCAGCTAGCAAGATGAAGTGCAATGAAGATCCATCCGGTGTGGGGGAGGACAGGAGAGCGCCAAGGCCCCCGCCGACGCTGCGGTCCCTCGACGGGACTTCCTGGGGCCTCAGCCTGAGGGAAATCTGTTCAGAAACGGGACGGGGAGTTGAGACTCCTACTCAAGGCCACCGAGATAGCGGCGTTTTTCCTTGATGACAAGAGCGAGCCGTGTGTATCGCACAAATTCGGTTTATGTTTCGAGGTATTTATCTGAAGTTATGCCCGATGAACAAYGTGTGCTCTGTCCGGTGAGGCAAGGGGAGTCGCAGCCGGTGCCGCAGCCGAAGCGAGACTAGCCGCGCTGGTAGGAATGTGTCCACGTTAGTCCTGCAGATAGACCGTGTTAGACCACCGCCTTACCGAGTACTGGCTCATCAGGAGATGCATCCTGGTGACGTCTTTCAGTACAGAGTCAGGTGCCCTCCTTCAGACGCCTGACACGGGGCTGCCGAAGCTTCAGGCAGACAGTCCAGCACTGCAGTGCCCGGGGGCTCTGCTGCGTGGGACGCRGGGGTGTGCAAGGTCTGCCCGCCCGGGTCGGGATGACGGAACTGCACGACGTGCAACTGTTCTTCACTCCTGCTTCTTTATAAAAATCCCGTTCCGCCCAGCTGCAACAACTGACTCTGGGTTCTGAAAACCAGCTCCAGCTTCTGTAAAATCTTACGACCATGACCGTGGTATGCTGCCTTCCAGAAGCTATGTGGAACCTCTGAGGAGTTTGCCAAAGACTTGCCCCTGATGGCTGCCTGACTCTTCTTTGCAGCCAGAAAAATAACCAAAGTTCTCAAATCCTGCCATTTCACTCTGCAAACAAAGGCTTTGGAAGATCCCGGTTGCAAGCTGTGTAAGGGCTGGACCTGCTCTGAAAATTGGTATCTCTGTGTTTACAGCGTGTCTGCAATTCAAATGGACCTCTGTGGAACGCCTTCCTGAAGCTTTTATGGGAGAAATGGCGAGCTGCCAAGCGAACTGCCTCTTTTTCACAGAGGTTCGATACTAATCAATGTGACTGACTCTTGTTCTGTTACCTTTTCGGATTTATACCAATAGATGCTGTTTGACAAGTCCAGCACGTTACAATATCAGCAGCACGTTACAATATCAGCAGAGAGAGAAGAAAAAAAAGTAAAACATCTCCATTCTTTTAGTTCATCACTTTCAGCCATGTATAATTATAGTTTAATTCAGAACTTTATTTTTTCATTAAAACTGTTTTAATGAACCACGTTTTTTTCTTAAATGTGAAACAAATGAACAATGATTTTGTTTTATTCTGAACTCAGGAGTCTGCTGGTATGATTTACTGGTGTGTAAAGCAGTTGTGCCAGGTGGCAGCAAGACTTGAYGCTTCAAGCGCTCTTCCCTAAACGACACGCAAAGTCAGGTATGGATAGGATGTGTTGCAAACATCTCTCTCGTGCTGACAGGTATCCCCACCTCTCCCTGTAGCAGTTCCTCCTTGCCCAGCCTCTGCTGTGAGTAAGGTAAATTGGTGGAGCCCCGTTGTGGGTGCAGGGACAGGCACGGGGCAGGCTGGAGCGATGCCGGCTGCTGCAGGAGCCCGGAGGGGCTGAAGGCAGCGGGACGCTGCACCGGGCTCGCCGACAGGGACCTGCCAAAAGGTGTGAAGGCTGGTGCGAGCCCGGGGGGCAGAGGGCTTGGGGCAGGATGCCCATGGCGTCGGCAGAGCGCGGCCCTAGCAGGGGTCCTTCGTGGAGAGCGCTGGAAAGGCAAGCCTGGTGTGCAGAAGACGGGTGCGGGGCAGGGCACATCACTCCAGGTGAGACTGCTGGCCAAGGTGACCCCGCGCCCGTCCCACTCGCCTGCAGCCAGGTCCCTGCAGGACTGGGCACTGCAGCCTCAGAAACAGACCTTGGGCTGTGCTGCATCTGCCTCGTGAGGACTGGCCTGCTCAGCCAGACCCAACCCAAACCCCCTTTAAACCCTCGGGCAGCTGTGCTGAAGGAGAGCTCCTTCCCTCCCGCCCCGTCCCACCGCGGGGCAGCACTGAGGACCCCAAACCACCAAAGGGATGCTGGTGCCTTGGTGCCACCCTCAGCTCCTGTACACGCCACGACCTCGAAGGCACTGCTGCTCAGCCAGCTGCCTTCAAAGCAGCAGCCTTAACACCTTGGCAAACTTAAAGGATGGCTCGACTCTTGGAAATGGTACTGGATCATATTAGAAGCTAAGCTCTGCTTGCTTATAGCTTCTATTTCAATTCTATTATTTGTAATTTTGTATTATATAGAGTGATAGAAGTCCCAGAGGAGTTGTAGCTGTAAAATGGCAGCTTCTCACAGAGCAGAAATGGTGGTGGTGAAAGTAGCGGTTTCTCAAGTGGGACTGTTCTTACAGTCTCTTTAAAACTTTGCACCGATAGAAAGTAAGAGAGGAGGAGGTGGGCTGGAGTAAGTATTCAGCAGGAGAGACCGACCCAATACCTGGCTCCAAGGGAGACGGACAGGACAGGCAGCAAACTCCACTGTGTGGACACAATTCAGCAACACCTGACGATTACAAACGCTGCAGGGAAGCAAAAATGGAGCTCGTGCATTAACTACTGCAGAGGAGAACCTGCTGCAGCAGCCTCGTGGATGGAAAGGGCACTCGCAGTACTTGAAAGGAGCGGAAAAAGCAAGAGTCTGAATCCCCGGTGGGCTGATCTGGCAGGAAAAAACAAGCTATATACTTGTTATGATGTTTAGCCAGGGAACGGGGCAAGGCCTGTGTCAGTATTCATCGTGAGGGATTTTCCTTTAACAAGAGTCGCAAATTCAAATGTTCAAAGTACAAAGTTAAGGTTCATCTGTCCCTTGCACAAACTTCTTTGCAATTAGAGAAAGGTAATTCTGAGGTGCTGGGGGCAGACAGCATAGAGGGGGAAGGCAGGAGAAGGGAGTCAGCTCTGAGGAGAACACAGCTGCCATTAGGTGGAAAGCACCTGCTTGACTCCCAGCCCTGGCCAGGCGGCTGAGCCGCTTCAGGTACGAACATACTGGTTGGGTTGCACAGGAGGCTTGGATGGTTTTTACAGCAGAACTGGTGCCTGGAGCTCTGGCTCCTTGTAGCCTTCCACTGGCTGGGCCACCCTGGGACACGGTTGTCAAAGATGAGAGCACGCACAGGAAGACAAGGGAAGACTGTAAAAAGTAAATCCTAAACCTGTATCTCCACCTCAAGAATTTCCAGTTTAAAGGCTCTGTGTTCCCAGATCCTCAATTTACACATTTGCTGGGTCAATTAGAGACAGATGTGTCACCTCATATTTCTATGGCATTTTAAAGTTTGCACCCAAAGATACCACCCTGTTACAGGTTTTAACTGCTGGAGTAGAAACAATGCACTCTGCCTCTCAGAATTGTTATTCTTCAAGTGTAGCAATACCATGGGACATCTTGAAGTACTGAAGCAGTTTTTAGAATCACATCGCTATTTCTCTACATTTTAATGTAGACAATATGCAAGAAAACACTTTCATGACAGCAGAAACTGTATCTCAGGAAGTTGTCAGAAACGAGAATTGTTTTATTGTGCAAACTTTTTTCATGAAAACACTCCTCAGTGTCATTGCTCTGCTAGATACAGGGCTATGCTAAGATTCTTCTTTGTAATTAGCAGTAAATGTGTTGTCACCATTTTGCACGTCCTTATGCAAAACTTAATTCTCYGTACTCCTCCTGGGAGTATTTTGCCACATCCTAGTCACTACAGACTGGCTCTCACTCTTGACCGTACGCTTCATGACATGACATGAAAAAGGAATTTCTGGTGGAGATTTCTGCCCAGTTCAACTAGTTACAGATACAAAAGATCAAAAGAGGTCAATAAGCAGGATGTGACAGAGGGTGCAGTTACATTTACAAAACTTGCAACCCTTGCTTTTCAGGAGTTTATTTTCAAGAGTGTCCTACAGATGCAACGGGAACGTGGGCTACTTTTCATCTGAATATAATTTATTGCACATTTTACATTTAATTTCAGATCAACAGAACACCGGTCGTAAGTGAAGTAAAATCCTGCACCAGGAGCTGGTCACAACTGAAGAGTTTTGTTTTGTTTTTAATAAACCCAAGTGAACACCCCCTAATTGTACGAACTTGTTTTTTTAGAGGGCGGGGAGCATCTCTTTCWGACTGCCTCAAATAAGTCTGCTTTTGGAAATCTAATTCTCCTGTTACAATGACTTGAGCAAAGAGAACCACAGTTGCACAGAAAAAGGGGCCAGGTACGTGTCAGGAAATGATTGTGGTAGTTGTTGTCAAGAGCAACAATGCACTCCCAAGATACATGGTTTTCTTCCCTCTGTCTCCCACATGTAAGCAATAAAGGCTGTTCTAGGATTCACCCAGAGCAGAACTGCAACTGAGAAACAGCCACGATTATTCCTTTTCTCTATGAAAAAGCCTCGGCAGTGTTGACATACGCACTGTGTAGTAGATACTATAAGGCTGCYGTTCCCATCTGCTGTGTCACTAGAACAGGACTCCCCTTTCTGCTGGTAAATCACTGGTATGGCTTCTATGCAAGATTAATCCAATGGATTTATGTCATAACTGATGCTTTTTAAAAAGGGCAGCTGAATTTTACATTTTCAGCTCTTTACCCATTTGGCATCTCTCCTCACTTTGGTCTGGTTTACATGTATAAACTACATTCCTCTTAGTAAATTAGATGGGAAGCGTCAGAATCAAATGAAATGAATTGCTGTCCTTCTCCCCCACTTGCTTTCCACTTTTCTTGAAAACCTTGATAGTACATGGTTCTAGGTGGCAGAAGAATCAAAAGGACTTATACCCCATGTCCTTGTCTGGAATAGCAGTGTTTGAAATGAGCAGCTGGGTGGATTCATGCTGAAGAGGTCCATGTTACTATAAAAGGCAAAGAACTTCATTTCAAACATACTTGTTCTTAACAAGTACATTTCAAATACAGATTTGAGACAGAAAACAATCTGTCCTCTTTCCAACAAAMGGATTTACAGAGAGGCCTTCCAGGAGGTGGCCAGAGAACTGAACTTCCCCTCAGGAGCAGAAAAAGATGTTACCTACCCCAGGAAGTATGTGGAGAAGTGAGAACAACAGGTCTTCCTCCCTGCTCAGTGCAAGAACACATATGTGAGACCGCACAAACGGCCTGTGGCCAAATCACAGCAGGAAAGACATGGCTGCATGACGGGTGGTGCTCAGTGCCCGCTCACACAACCTCAGCAGAAAGCACTGCGCATTCAGAGTCACGTTGCTTTATTGGTTACTGAGCCACAATTCAGAGAAGTATTGCCTTGGAGCCACCTGTAGAAGCAGGTTCTCTCATTTTGTCTCMTAACACAACTGGTAGGACACCACCTGCTATATGGACAGTAAAAATAAAAATGTCTCTGTTCAAACTTGTAGCGTCCGGGGGAAGGTTTTGTAGTTTCCGTTGACCCAGGTACCATAACGGACACACACACTCTGACCAGATTAGCCATCTGCATCGATTCTGTGAGCTGCCGGATGAGAACAATAAATGGATAGACGCCGCTTCTGTTGGATGAGACACATCCTAGCTTGAACTTACCACTGCACCAGGGAGAGACAGGAACGTTTCTGGCTGCTAATTGAACACGATTCATATACACCTCCAACGTACTTATGGAAGCTTGGTAAGGTGGATATGCTTCTTAATTTGGGCCAGGGAGCTGGTCTAGAGTAAACACGAGGTTTGTGCCCTTCAGCCAACTCCCCAGACCTACAGGGGTACCAGTAAAACTTGTCACTAGCAGATACCGGTTTCACAAAATTATTCTGGCAGGGAAAATGTTTTGGCAGATAGATAAATGGGGATGAGTAAGAAATCCGTCTCAGGCCTCCACCTTGCCTTCACACATTCAATTCAGTCCTCAAAGGGCAATCCAGTGCTGTGAATTGCCCAGCAGGAACACCAGCACCTGTAGGAGGCCTCTGCTTCTAACTCCAGTCAGATATATAAGGTTAGATGGTATGAACAGCTGCAGTGGTGCTGCTGAGCTGTTTTAGTTATACCCCAGAGGCATATCATGGTCAGTCCATTTCAGTAACCCCTGTTCTGAACCCCAGAACCCCAGTTCTGTCTGCTTTGCCACACAGAGCTGAAGCAATCCTTTACTGGTTCCTGAAGGAAGAAGCAGGGCGGTCTTTGCTACTTACATTGCTTTGGTATCCTAAGGGCCTCATTGTCAGCTGACATCACTTGGTGCAGAACTCCTCGGAACTGATAAAGCACTTTCAAAYTCTTCTCCTCACCCACGCAGGGGTCGTAGAAACCTGGCAGCCCAGCCTTGAACCAGAGAAGGACACACTGAGCATCAGCGAATGGACTTTCACAGCTCTTCAAAAACATTTATTAGTGCCAGAACAAGGTGTCACTAAAAAAAAAAGGGGTTTTGTTGCCAATGAGATGAGACGAGAAGCTGAGAAATCGTCTCTCCCGTGGCAAGCTCCAAATGCAGAAAAGAGCGAATCAGGGAGGTGGGAAGTTTCTGGTGCACAGCCCCAGAGTCTGTAACACGCACTGTTCCATGCTGCAAATATGGAGACACTGTTCCTTTGGCACCGGAAATGCCCAGAGAAAGGTAAGTTCCTGGAGGTTCATAACACTTGGTATGTAAATAGCKTCTGTAAACTGATCTAGAGTCACTAGCTTCAAGCACACTGGAGAAACCCCCTGGTAGGACAGCATACGGTTCAATCGAAATTCTGAGTCACACATTTGAGCTCTTGAGCCTGGGCTTTGACAGAACAGCTACGTACCTTGGATGCCTCTGTAAGGATGAGTTTAGAGTCTTTCACCAAGCACTGCAGGGGCACAGTCACATCTATTACTTTCACCTTCTCATTCTTCCTGCTGTTGTCGTTAACAAACTTCCCGTACCAGGCGTTCACTACAATCAAACCTGCATTCACATGAAATCACAGATGTGATGAAAGGCTTCCCACCGACAGCTAGGCAGACACTGATGAAAAGACCATCCTAGCATTTTCTCTTGCTTTCAACGATATTTAAATTTTCCCTGCCTGGACCCATGCTTCTCAAGACAGAAAAACATTTCTACTTGGGTGTTTGTTAGCAGTCTTCAGCACCAGGACAGAATGACATGACTTCAATGCCACACTGATGTGACAGTCCAAGTGGATGTCAGTCCACTTTGGAACATTCTCTTGGAAATTTCTAGCAAACGTCAGAATTCTGATTTCCATTACAATCCAGGAGCAAACTGTGTAAGCTAGAGACAGAAAACCTAAACTTCAGACTATAACTTCTGCACATATTTATATACACACCTCTCTCTTGTGAAAAGGTGAATCCAGACTATTGTCTTAACCCTTTTGATCCACTCGCAGCACGTCCCGAGATAATATTCAGTGGATCCCTACTAAGCTTAGGTACCAGAAGCCAAATCATAAYGGAACTTCCCCACAACATGCGCAACAGCAGTTACGCTTTGCTTCATTAGGGGTGGAAATGAAGAAAATATACCTTGCATTYCTCCCCCTCAACCACCCAGCCTTTGTATTGTTCCTTCCTCTCTCCAGATTTATGGAACAAGTAAATGGTGTTATAATCTTTACCCATTCTAGCTTCCTCCGCTTCAATTATCCTCCGGACAGACTCTTGCATTAACCGGACCTGTCACAACACAAGGGGCAGAGCAAAAATCAAGCAGTGTCAGACACTGTGTCCAAAAGGGAAAAGCACAGAATGAAAACAGCTTCCTTTAACTAAGGGGGATTAGTTACGGGAAAGACTTACCGCAGCTTCAGCCTCCTGCTTCTTCTGAAGGATGTCGCTGGCTGTACTCTCCCTTTGCTTCTCCAGCTCTCTGGCATAAGGAAGCCAACATCACACCAGGTGTACACCCTGGATGGGATTCAGCCACAAAGTGGCAGATGTCTACTCACCCACCCCAATTACGACTGACCCACAACCTCACACCAACACAAATGAGCTCGGTTTTAATGTTCTTCCCCACCTTTCAAGATATTTTTGTAGGYTTCCAGAATTCAGCAGTATTGGTGATGCAGTGAACCACAGTGCCTCAGCTGGATATCCCAGCCTTTGCACTAGGGTCCCAGGAGCACCTGAGTGGGACTTCCCAGCTCTGAATTTAAAACACAGTCTTGCGAGCTCACCTCTCCTTTTGTGCCCTGAGGTAGGGTTTGATGATTAGCCTATGCATGGCAAAGTAGATAACTAGAGGTCCCACAGTGGCGTAGAATACAGCACTGGGAAGCAGCTGATCTGTTAGGTGGACAGGGAAGAAGTAGGTCTGGCTAGCCCTATTCAACCTGGAACAAAAAAAGAACAGGATGACAGGTAAGTGGAAATGCAGAGTTTAATGTGCTTGATTAAGCACACTTAGCAGCAGCGTATGCTGCTGAGCAACTACTGAACCAAAGGAGAGATGAATAATGAGCTCAAAAAGGTGAAAATCTGATAAACTGAAACAAGACAATGGTAAGACAGGCAGCTGACACCATCCAGAGCCAGACTTCTATGTAGCAGACATCTCTTGTGATAGTACCTGGCCCTTCTGAAGTGGTTTTCTAATCTTAGGATAATTTATTTGGTCATTAATTTAACCAGGGAAAGGGACTAACATCATCATCAAAAGAAAAGAAAATGCTTATAGAGAAGGTCTATGTTCACAACACCAGCATGTGCCTTCAAGGAAGGAGTACATTAACATTTTTATGAGGCTTATAATAATATTTATTTTAGAAAACATTAGTTTTCTTGGGATAGAGGTCTTCACGGCTTTACAGTTTCTGCATCCTGGCACGCCCTCTGCTGGCACCAATTCAAAGTGCACCACAGTATGTGAACCCTGAAAGGGTTCTGCCCCTCTGTGAACTGCATCTTATTAATAGAATCATCACCTATATTAGTGAACGATAATTAACTAATTCAAGTATATACTTGCGTACAGTGTTATAAAAGTGGAATGCAATTAAATCCATTTCCACTAATAATACATTCGGAAGTCTTCCATCCACTTACCATAATGCTCCAAACCTTACTTTAAGCTGTATTTTCAGAATATTTTGATGCACACACACACTAGTCCTGAAAGAGGTGGCTCAGGCTCAGAGTAACACTGGCAGAAGGCACACATTGCTTCCGATGGGCACCACGTGTATTAGAGGTGAGGGCAGCCGCAACCTTTCACAGAGATATATCAATATACCTGTATTGACCTAAGATTGGGACCTTCCCACCTGAATATTGGAAATAGAATAATGCAGGTTATGGTCAGCCTCTGCAATCTAGAGTTGTAATCTTGAACTGACTTGATTTTCAAAGACACTCCTTGGGGAACACCGACACTGATGGTGGCTCCTAAAATGCTGTGCCTGGAAATCTTCCTCTCTGCTCCATACTCCACTATGGTCCCAAAGAAACCTGCCCTAAAACGACAGAACCAAAAACTGGTAAGACAGGGAAGACTCCTGTATTTCTCTTTACTGAATGCTGTAATTCCGCAACAACTAAAACATGGAAATACATCTGTGTGCAAGAGATGTTGGCTACTGGAGGATTCGCGGTGTATCTACAAGGTGAGGTTAGCCTTTTCAGCTTGTAAAGTAGTAAACAAACTTCTGGGTTTCTTATTGGTGATGATATAGAGATAACACACACAAGTATTTTAAGTTCCACTTATCCAAAGAGGCACACAGAGCTAAGCCTTCAAGACATTCACTTCAGCATTTGCCAGATTTAATTAATAAAAAGCAGATTCCCAAAGACCACAGAAGCATTTCATTTGCGTGGAACCTGGAGACCTACAACAGTAGGAGAGGACAGATTCTTCAGGTCGTGAGCAATATGAATTTCGTCTTGCACACTTACTTGAGAGAACCTTTCACTCGTGTTTGATCCTCATCCTGAAACTTATGCTGATAACTGACCATCATGAAAGAATGGGGGATTCCCAGCTGAAATATAAGAGGCACAAATGTATGAAAACRTATTCTCGGCCACCACTGAATGTTCCCCAAAATTTCCTTTCTTATCCTTTAAGTGGCACAGAAAACATAGCAATGCTTGCCACTTACTCGTCACAGCCTGCAACCTCTGCAGTCTGCGTTGTGCATCCTGACCCTAATCTGAGCTGATCCACATTAGAATATGACAATGCTGGGTGCAAAGTGTTGTGCTCTGCCAAACGCAGCTGGTTACCTACATTACACGTTTGTACGAGACAGTACCAACGGCTGCGTTATCCTCTAGTCCCAAGCCAAAATACTGCTGGGACGGAAAAGCTGAGGCACTTCTCTCCCACGGGGTGATATCGCTATCCCCTGCATCCAGCAACAGGACTCTCACCTGTAACGCCACGGTGAAATGGCTGGTTTTCGTATCACGGACAATACTAGTGTTCATGGCTGACTGGATGCCCCACCGCCACTGTAAGTAGCCCATCGTGTTCTTGTCGAGGTTGCGRGCTAGGACCGTGGTGAGGCCTGGGCGGATCCCACGGGATGAAAACTGCAGGGCACAGTTTGTAGTGATGAAACTAGGAGAAATAAGGAAAGCCTCATCAGTGATAAAACACAGGCTCCCAGATGGCCTCAGATTCCTTCTTTCCCAGGAGCCTTGCTGAATATGCAGAGACTATCCTGCGAAGAGCATGACGCCTGAGGGTGTCAGGAAAAACTCAAAACTAATTTAGACTGTACTGACCACCGCACTGCTCAGAAGAGCAGGGTCATGCCCTAGTTTATTGGTCTGTGCCACAACACTGCAGTCAACACAGCAGGCTACCCTTCAGMTTTGCCCTAGGAAGATAAAGTCCTGGTCTTCTGTAGAGGTAGCACACTTGGCTGCTAGAAGATAGCAGCCCTGCTATTTAATAATCCTCAAGCATCAGCTCCAAAAAACAGCATTAAAGGACTCTACAGRGAACAAGATCCCTGCATAAGCTCTGAGGAATGGCATATTTACTAAATTAAAAAATATAAAAAGAAGGAAGTTACACTGGCACCTACAATGCTTTAACATACGTCTTCAATCACAGCCCTTACCTTGTACACTCCTTTGCAACTTGAGACCTCTATTCATTTGTAAACAGACACCACACTAGTGGCAAATTTGGCATTATTTCCCTAAAATATGATATACCATCTCCTCTTTTGCTGTCAGAAACTGTCTCACACATGGAAGCCCCAGARGAGCTCCCCAATTTTTTGTTCTGCTGCCAGAGCAAACTTCTGTTGCTCTGATTGTGAGATCACACCTCAAGTATCACGAGTTCATGACAAGATCAAATACAAATCTAAGGATGTGGAACACAGACCTTCCTTAAACTGGAAGTATGAAAATGAAGGACACCAACACACCAAAAGAATGCAAGCATTTTGATCAGTACTAAAGCACGACCTTAAGTCTAAAGAAGAAATACCTTGTTTTGTAGGATAGAAAACAAATCCAGAATTAACATGGAAGAGAATTCAAGCCGTTTAGTTCCTCAGTGTGGAATATTAACCATTAGACCATTTTTCTAATATTTACCATCTTGGTGTAAGATTACGGAATATCTTCAGACCAAAGAGAGGTCCCTGAAGGTCTCCTGCTCCAAACTCCAACTGTTTAAATGCACAATGACAAGAAGAAGAAAACATCTTCTTGTTAGAAGAAAACATCTTTTACAACAGTGACAAAGTACTTCATAAACGGTTTTGGCTGGGATAGAGTTAATTTTCTTCCTAGTAGCTGGTACAGTGCTGTGTTTTGGATTTAGTATGACAATAATGTTGATAACACACTGATGTTTTAGTTGCTGCTAAGTAGTGCCTACACTAAGTCAAGGACGTTTCAGCTTCCCATGCTGTGCCAGGTGCACAAGAAGCTGGGAGGGGGCACAGCCAGGACAGCTGACCCAAACTGACCAAAGGGATACTCCATACCACGTGATGTCATGCTCAGTTGGCCGGGGAGCAGCGATCTCTGCTCTGGGACTGGCTGGGCATCAGTCGGCCCGTGGTGAGCAGTTGCATCACTTGTTTTTCCCGGGTTTTGTCCCCTCCCGCCTCGTTGTTTTCCTTTTCATTACAATTTTTATTATTATTATGATATTTCAATTGTTAAACTGTTACTATCTCAACGCACGAGTTTTCTTATTTTTGCTCTTMAGATTCTCTCCGCCGTCCCACCCGGGGGGCAGAGGGTGAGCGAGCAGCTGTGTGGTGCTTGGTTGCCGACTGGGGTTAAACCATGACAACATCACAGACATTTTACACATCTGACTAACATTTCCCACATATTTCAGCATCCTCTCTTTTCTGCTAGCTTTGCATTCAAAATAAGAYGTGTCTCACTGAGTAAGGTCCCCCTAAGTAAAACAAAACTAGTTTCGTAGTGCTACAGGCTACTACTACTAGCACCTGCTCTGGTTGTTTCAGTGAAAATGGAGAAAACATCTCCATCACACCCCGCAACGGCAAACAACAAGGCTTGGCTGCTGCCCTCTGAGGATAAGAGTCCTTCTCAGGACAGCCGCACAGCACTGTCAGCAGTTCTGCTGCGGTAGCGTCTCAGCGTCTGCAAAACGCGCCTGCTGCTTCCTCCGCTAGTCTGGGTGACTTCCAGGGCCGCTATTCAATGTTTATTTGGTGCTGTTCAGTCTCATTAACAGAAGCAGTTCTTAGACCCGACACTTTTCATGACAAAACCTGCAAAAGCAGTTCCTACTACATCTGCATCTCCCAAGTAAGTTTATTACATGTTTTTTTTAAAACTTTTTTGTCAACTGACTCATGACAATATCCACAAGCTCCTKTATTACCAATGTTACAAAATCCTGATGCAAATCAAATGCCTCCAGTCTATGAATTCTCCAATGAGAGGAAAAATCCCRTTTCTCACAAGCTGAGGAAACAGGTTAGCAGTAGCTAGTGTGCAAAAAGGAAGGCTCAGAACGCAGCCACCTGCCAGCCACAGCAGCGATGCCACAAGCATCTCAACCAAAGCCACTGGTCCATCGAGGCACAGCTTTCAGGTGGTAACATGGGACCTTCCAGCTACTTAGATCATATCTGCCTGGGAATCAAACTGTTTTCCTCCATAACTTTTTCCCTTGTGAGCAGAGCAGTTTCTGAAGCGAAGACAAACTATCATGCTGCCCTAAGTGCATGCTCACAGCCTCCAGAAGGCACCTGGGAGGCTTTGGACAGTGAAATTAGAAAGGCCCTAGAGACAACAGGTAACAATTCTGTCAGCATAAGTGAAGTCCARAATGCACAGCCAAATGGAAAGGGGAAACAATTAAGAAAAAACAAGCTTTGGCCTTCCCTTTTTCTCAAATTCCTTTGAGAATTCCTTTTCCTACATTCTGCAGAATGCAGAAAATGAGATATGAAACAGAGCTAAAGTTCCCTAAAGAAAATAAACACTAGGTAGCTAATCCAAGCAGCCTGAAACAGACTGGATATAAAATGCGTAACAGCTAGTACTCTTACCTCTCCCCATCCCTTGGCAGAAGTCACTCGTCTCAAAGCAAGATTAATCGATCCACCTCCATTCCCATTCTGGGTGGAAAGGTTACCAGACAGTATTGCCGTGTCCGTGGCAGTCAGTGGTGCCTGAAAAATGAATATATTGTTATAAATGATTCTGATCCCAATTCACACATTTAATGCATGTTCTGCAAGGACATAATCATGACTGCAGAGACTCTAAGCACAGAGATACAGATAACACTCCAGTTGACTCCTTGTCATCCACTAAGCCCAGGTGTTTGAACCCGACATGGCCACGCTTGCTCTAAATTTTGTAGTCAAAGATCAAGCATGGCAAAAAGTGACATAATTCTTATAGTACCAGACATTTGTGACATCTTTAATGTACCCCCTTGAAGTCCTGACCCTGAGCTGCAAACCCTTCTAATCTCACTAGCAGACTAAATTTCTTCCACTCTCTGGAACAGAGGAAACACCCCCCCTTCTTTTCCTTACCCACATCCTCAAAACTGGGCGCCATTCGTTTTCATACACTAAATACWCCTTGTTCAGTGAGAACTAGATCCCTGTTTTCAATCACGACTGAGCCTCCCTGCTAGCAGGACGGCAGGACCACTGTAGCCTACGAACCAGTCACACAAACGCATGCTGTACAGTCAACACGCGGTCCTGCTGGAACCGAGCTTCCTCTTCCACGCCAGTAATCACATCCTTCCGTAAATCAAGACGAGAAYCCCCTGAGCAGTGTTTCATTTTCTGTTGCTTTGCACTGTAGTGCCTCATTAGCTCAGGCCCTCTCCACACCAGCAGCAGCGGCTGCCCTCCTTACCTCGATGGACTGGGATATGTGCATTTTGTTTATCTCAATCTGGGGAAAGCTGCTGCCAGGCACATCTTCATATTCTTCGTCGTAACGATCAAAGAGGTCAGTGGCATCTATTCCAACACTAATTGTTCCCTGAGGAATGACAAGTGAAACAAGTACTTAGCATTAACAAATATCCAACATATATAGGCCAAATGGCCAAACCACCCTTGTATATGATTAAATTTTTTTGCAGCTTTTTCTTGTTCTGCAGTTACCTTTTCCACTCTAAAAYGCATTTCTTACACATTCAAGACAAACAAAAAAGAACGATTACAATATTCTAAAACAGCAATATAAATCATACAATAAACCGGATAAAAGACAGTTTTTCTGCAGGAATGCAACTTGTAATCCTAGTAGGTAATTTTTCTATTGTGACACATTACAGAAGTAGGTAGAACAACTTTTACACAGCAGGTTTCTTCTTCCCCCACAAATGACTCTGCTCTGTCAGTATTTTGAAGTTGAAATAATGTATTTTAGAAATTGATTTTCTTCAATGGAACTTGGCCAGAAAGCCTCTAAACGCTTTCTTCTTATGAGTTATCTGAAACAACTTACTTTTGAGCTGCAATTGACCTTGTTAGTGAAAAATTTTGTTTTCTTTTTCCTAGTTTATATCCTGTAATAGGAAGAAAAGCTTGACAAAGATAGACTTTTAGCAAGTGGTAAATATTTCCTTTCTCAGACCACAGAAGAACTTATTCCCACAAAAAACTAGGCCACAGCTAAATAGTCTGGCTACCTGCTGCTGTGCTCACTCAGACTAACTGCAAGAGTGGGTTTATTTGAAAAGGGCACGATTAGATCCTTATCTGGGTCATATAACTCCAAGAGGCTTTGGAAACCTTCCCTATAGACCTATTAAACAGCATTCCAGCTCATATAAAATGTACCAGTTGCAATAAAAAAAAMCCCTCTGTGCACAAGCACAGAATGAAGTCTGAGCAATTTGTACAGAGAAACTCAATAGCTGGGTAGGTACAAAAAACACTTATAGAATCCAAGTATGGATGGAATAAATTCTTATTTCAATGTGAGTGAGCATTTTTCCTTGCTTACTCCACCCTAGTCAAATGTTGAACCATAAATATAGGAAGAATTGCAGAGTTTGACAGGACTCAAAACTTCTCTCTGGTTTGGCTCCCAACTATTTATTTGCTGTGGAGATTCCTGACCTCTTCTCAATGTTTATTTTCAAATTTCTTACACAGCAAAAATTGGATAAATACTTTAACACAGGAAGGTGCGATTATTTCCAGGAG
This sequence comes from Oceanodroma leucorhoa, assembly GCA_030449065.1. Taxonomy (NCBI): domain Eukaryota; kingdom Metazoa; phylum Chordata; class Aves; order Procellariiformes; genus Oceanodroma; species Oceanodroma leucorhoa. The sequence goes on along the minus strand of JASVER010000040.1, from coordinate 521,937 downwards.
AACTCTGGAACAGGGGCTGTGCCCCAACTGTTTACAAATTACTCTTGGCAGGCTGGCGAATTTCAAAGCAATTACGCTCATTTGTGGCAGCACCAAGGAAGAGCTCCTGCCCTTTATGCAGAAGACTGCTTTTCAGGAACCATCTGCAAAGTCACCTTCAAGGGGTCTGCTCTCCAGACGCTACAGCTTCTTCAGTTTCAGCCCCCTCCTACATTGTGCTGTTCCTTGGAATGAGGCCACAACAAGAGTGAAGCAAGGCAAAACMGCCAACCGCCCAGGAAGCTGCACAGCCCCACTGCTGCTCCAGCCCTCTGGAAAGGCAGGGAGGAGAACAGCCAAAGAGAAACAGAAGGTGCCAACTCCACTCAATGAAATTCCAGCAAATGCACTCCAGAGTGGCCAAATGTGCCTAAATACAGGTGAGCATTTATTTTAACAAAAGAGAGAACTATTTCGATTTTTCCCTGATGCTCTTCCATTCAAGGAAGTGTAAAACCCAAGATCTTTCATAACAGAGGCAGGACGGAAAGCAAGGTTTTCCACGTGGACCGCCACATTCAGCACAGAACCTTTGCCAGACTGCAACTTCAAATTCCAAGTTAAACATCTTTAAACAAGGGATATCATGCTGTGTAGTAAGCATGCTGAATTTGAATGGCAAAAAGACAGAAAATTGCATATTTTCAACTCAGACCAGAATATAAGCAGCAGTAAAGCTTTCTCAAGAACTTGCATGAAAAAAACCCCCACTGAAAAACGTCTTACTATACTACTTTTATTAGTACTGCAATGCTTGTACCCTTTGTAAAGATGCACCAAGGTCCACACACATTCCTGAAATTCATTGCACCTCCTTCCTTTCAATCATACTCAAAAACTTATGACTCCTTTTTTCACACCTATGAATTTTAGAACAAATATCCCTCCCAATGAAAAAAGGAAAACACCTGAACCCATCCATGAAAATCCACAAGACCCAGTCAGAGGAAAGGAGCGTCTCCGTCCCCCCCCARCTCCTCAGCAAATCTTCTACTTAGCTGTCTTTCACTGAAGTGAGCAGTGGACTCCTTGCAGACACTCCACCTCCCGCCAAGCAGGTGAAGTCACCCTCAGAGGTCTATGGATCCTGGCAAGGAAACTGGCTCAGGCRCAAGCACAGGAAAAGCAGCAGATGGTAAAGTTAAAAATATTCCCAGAGAACGACAGCACCCCCTATGCCACCGGATAATAGAGAGGGGACCGCTGCTGCTCGCAACTCCCCATCAGCCACCTGCTCAGACCATTGGAAATGAAAAAGCCCTCCTCAAAGAAAGAGCAGCGGGGAAAAAGCTGTAAAGCTCTGCTCAGAAGTTGGCGGTGCAGGCACGCAACATTCTGCAAAGCGCACCAGCTCAGCAGGGCAGGAAGCTGGGGAGCGGCGCTACGGAACCATCAGAGTTGTTATCCGGTATCATCTTTTAAAATCACCCTTATTTGCCATCCTGCGAATACAAAAGAGACTTTACTGATGGAATTAAGAGGTGTGCCAGAGGAGAATATACTCCCTCCTCGCCTTCTTCCTTAGGGATTTACCTTCTGGAAGATGACATACGGAAGCTGTGCAAGACTAAGCCTTGAGGGACCTGCATTTCTTAGATGTTGACCTTCCGCAGCAGGAAAATAATGGGATTTAATTTCTCCTAACAGGAAGCAGTTCTTCTCAAATCAAGTAATGAACTTTTCAACCCTTCTGCACGTCTTTGAAAGCAAAAACAAAGCTCTAAAAGCAAATAATAGACTCAATTCTAAACCTGCCAAATTGCCTACATCTGGTTATTGCTCAACATTTCTGGTTAAAATGCTTTATTTTGCTGGAACCGTTTTATAGAACTGACAAAATGTTGGAAATTTTAGAATAACTTGCGTTCGTGTATGAAATGATCACAGCTGCGCTACCTAATTCCACAGGAACACTGCCTGGAGAGACATTTCTATAGGCTGCCAATCAGCAATTGCTGTAAACACCCAGATGGCTAATTTTATCACAGGACACAGAGGCTGAGGCTTACAAYGCAGCTCCACTTTTTACTGCTCACAGCCACGGTGAGGCACCCAGATAAAATGTCAAATTCCAAAAGTCATAGAGAAGCATGAGGCGGAGATAACCATGCCCCTCTCCGAGAATACCCTTCTGACCCCAGTCACTCATCTCCAGCACAGATAGCTTGACTTGCCCATTTTGTGGCATCCAGAAATCCCTTCCTGCCTGGAAGAACGTTGGCAGCAGATATTCACGTAACACCTTTCACTTATTTACCCTTCCAGTACAAACAAGTTCTTAGTATCTGTGCACTATCCACAACAGCCTGGTGATCTGTATTAGTCGATTTGCTTTGCTACGACCAGCACAGATCCGAAGTCTGTGCCAAGGGGAATATCTCAAAACATTACAGGTCTTCTCAGATGGACATTTTTCTGATGCAGTCCTAAGCATTACTGTACTCACACTTCTGTCCACTCAGAAAACATTRTGATTTTACACTGCTGGCCATGAAAACACCAGCAACCTTCAAAAATAACAGTAATAGTAGTTAATCAACTGGTAGTTTGTTTCTCGGGTTATGCAAGTTAYGCTGCAACACTTCAGAAGTCCATGCATGAACACAATGACACAGGAGACCTCCTCTTTCAAAACCATGGAAAGAGTACAGCCACCTGTGCTTCAAGGTGCAGAATCTGTGTTGACTGCAAGCCTCCAGTGGGAGCTCTTGGGATACCCAGTTTTCCACCAAGAATAGAAGCATTTATAAATAAAACAAAAATTGATGTCTCATTACAGTTTATTTTTTCAAGATGGAGAAAGTTTGTCTACATAAATATCTGCATGGTTACTTTGGGGTAGAGAGGGGAAAATTAAGGCTCCCCCACCACGGACCACTTCTATACTGCAGAGAAGAAATGGATTTCCAACACATTTCAAAAATACTTTCTGATAGTTTAAGCAAAAAAGACCCAAGAAAAATAGATACAGGTAAACTAAAGCATGAAAACATTTGGTGAGCGTAGATGCAGCTCTTGGATGATGTTATTCACTGCATGAGAACCAAGACTTTTGCAATTCAACAAGCTTTGAAACCTCAGTCAGTGACAATCCTGACAAAACCTGGGTTTGCCTAGCATACTTATCAAGCCAAGAGCCAGCAAAGCCATTAGCATTCTAAACTACCAGAGTATTCCAGTCGCAGCAGGTGACAGAGGAAGCAGCCGTCGATCATCATTTCCATCTCTCCCTGCCATCCCAACGCTACCACGAGAACATCACCCTCAACGCAGTATTCTTGATCATCTCTGAACAGCCAAGACTGAGCTGTGAGGTGGGTCATTTAGTGTCAGTTTATGGTTGCTCAAACAGACTGAGAGATGGGAACGAATACTGGATGATTCTCATCCTGAGAGCGTGATCAAGCTTTCCTAAAACAGGCACTAACTGTGAAACTGGCAAGACCCCAATCCTGTTCGGGTTGATTTTGCTCACTGTGCTGCAGCCGGAAGAGTTCTGCTACCCAGCTGGTTTGGTAGTTGCCTCACATTTTTCATTGGTTTCAAAGCTGCGTTTGAGTATCTCCCCACATTGTTGTGACACTACAGCAGTGTCGAAGGGAAAACCTGTCAGGTAACTACAGGGAGTTTCATTTTATTTGGAATACTTGGAAAGAAATCATAAACATTTCAGTGTTAGGTCTGTTTTCTTGAAATTGCTGAAAGAGATATTTTGCTCCTACATGTTTCAACAAAAAAAAGAACTTTCAATAGAGGATTGCTGTTCAAAGAATTAGCTGTTTTCCCTACATTGTCCAGAGAAACTGCATATTCAAAAAAGGAAAAGTAACTCACTAAGTGTAGATATCTAAGGGGTTATTTACTATAGCCCCTCATCTAGGCTCATCACACCCTGTGTATTCGTAATAATTTACGGATTCACTCTTGAGACTAGGATGAAGTCTTTGCTTACCTTTGGATTAGTTCGCTGCTGCAGTCTTCTCTCTTCCCTCTCTCTCTGCAAACGCTCAAATTCTTCCCTGATTTCAGCTGGAGTTCTCTTCCTTTCCACAACCTGCTCAAAAAGAAATTAAAAACAAAARATTACCAGAAAGAGGATGTTCAGGGTATTGCATAGCTGATGGGACAGAAGTCCACTGACCTGGTACGCTCTAACACATTGCCCCTGCTGCTGCTGTAAGCCACTCTGCACAAATTTCAATACTCAGAGTTTGGAAGCAAACACCTGGGCCAGATCAAATGGCGGGCATGARAAAAAACCCCACGCTTTGAGAGAAGGGAAAATGGCCTTGTTATTTCTATTCCCTCGACAAAACCAGGGCAAATAGCTTTCAAACCACAAGTACAAGATACTGCAGCACAGCCGTTACCAACAGCTATACATTAACTTCTCTACTAGGTGTAGACTCAAAAATGAAAACAACGGAGGTTCCCGTCTGAGGTAAACCGATTAAGTGAGAGTTTTGTGATTTTAGGCTATGCTGATTCACACCTGTTTACCTTATATGGCTCAGGGAATGAAGGTTTTAAACAGGTATGGCTCTAGGTATGGACAGAAAGAGTATTGGATTTGGCTTTTCAAAATAAGATCAAGTCTGCCACAAGCAGCTCAAAACCGTCTGTTACACACTGCCATTGCTTCACATTTCTTGCTACTAACTCCAAACTTGACCTTGGTACTGACCTGACCCAATACAGTATGATTCTGCAGCAAGCAGCATAATGCAATCAACTGAGACCGGCAGAGGCTAGCAAGGAGACTTAACAACAGGAAAGCCAGGAATGGACAAATTCTCTTTCAAAGCCCAAAAAACCAAACCAACAAAAAAAAAAAAAACMACCCAAAAAAGCACAGTAAGAAAAAGTAATTTCAAACTCAGAGGCTAGCTGATGCTGAAAAAAAAGTTTCAGATGAAAAAGATGAGACTAGATGGACAATAACGACGTATTTGTCTCAGACAAAGAAGTTGCCTGTCATGGTAATATCCTATTAGGGAACTCTGAATGTCAGGTTTATTGTTCTCTTGTCAAGTGAAAAACCTAAGTATTCTTTGAAAATCCATAATGGTGTTTCAGCAGAGAGAGAGAGACAGAAATAACTAAACAAGGATGCCTCCAAACAAACAGGCATTTATTACCATCAAGGTGTCAGTGCAGCTTGATAAAACAAGAATGTCAGATAAAGGTGGGGTTAGCCAATTCCACTGGCCATAAGGTGTACATTTCTCTCACCTCCCATCCTTCCATTTCCAGTCCTCTCCTCCCATATATGTCATAGATGGCTCTGGTCTGTGGATCACTAAGCACTGCAAGTTAAAATCAAGAGAGGAGAGAACTCATTTTTTTGCCTTCTCCTCGAATTTCAGACCAACAGACGAGTGTTATTTGGAATTCAAGCACAGATCCTGGAAACATGTTATTCTACAGTTGCATCCAATTTTTACATTAACTCCCTTTAASCTTTTCACATGCTATATTAACAGGACATACTGACTTCTCCCCCCAACAAATTCCTTTTTTTTTCTTCTTACTTCTACAATCAAAAAGTGAAAAGAACACAAGAGACATGCAGACTAAATGAATATGCAGCGGGGTTTTTTAACATTGCTTTCTTTGACTGAAGGGTGACAATCAATGGGATTATTATCAATTCAGCGATAGCAGTCCCTGGAAACTTTCTGAGGAGGAATGACATCTACCTCTGTCTAGCTTTCAAAGCTCTTTGGTGCTTTGCTCCCTGTCTTTGACCTTCCTTACCATCCCTGTCCACTGATCCTTTCCCACCCAGGACAAACACGTGGGACATGCCAAGCACCAACAAAGCAATTTCCATGAGGCAGTTCATGCCTTGCCAAACATCAATTACAGGGTAATTGCAAAAATGTGCGTAGAATGTGAATCTCCCAAGAAGTCACCCAATGCAATGGAGAAAACAAAATACACCAGGAGACTGCAGAACAGATAYTTTGGAAAAAGACTACACGTAGAATTAAGAAGAATATCTAAAATGTAAGGCATATTTAAATGCATAATCTCTCATACCACACCCCTCCTTAAAAACAAAAATATTAAAAAATCATCAGTATTCTTCCCACAGGGTTCCAAGACCAGCTTTATCATTATCGTGTATTTCTTCTGACTGTGGAGGAACTGATGAATCTTCAGGGAGCTGGGTGTGTACATTAAGGCAAAAAAAGGCTTACACTAGTAATTGAGCTTTGATCTGAACTACTTGAAGATTATTGAATTTGCTGAATGTCACAGGCAGATACTATTTTCTATAAATACTGATAAAATAAATCTTTTGTTGTATGATATTAAGAGATGGAAGAGGAGGGGGAGAAAATATGCAGGAGGTGGGGTGGCTTATTTTCAAGATGTCACAATTTTTGCTTGTAAAATATTACACTCACATTTGGTACTAAATAAGCAGCAATTTACATATACATCGCAACACAGAGCCAAGCAAAGCCACRGAATTAAAAGGGAATTTTAATTTCTAATGTAACACCCACTCACCACATTAAAATGAAATTATTGAAGCATCCTGAGTTTTTATTCCCCATGTCATCAAGGTAAGACCTTCACTGCTCTCCCCAGCAAAAGCTTCCATATGTCCTAACGCCTAACTAGGGACAATGTAAAAGACTCTACCCATGTCCGCTGGAAGAAACAAACGCTTATAATTCAGAAAACATCAAAGTAAAAAAATTCTAGCTCATCTTTGAGGTTTAATAGAGGAATATTTATTCATCATTTTGCTTTAGTTTCTCTTTAGTCTACAGGACCAGGCATCCWGTTTGCTGCACCAGGCTTTTAATGCAGAAAGAGTCCTACCAGCTTCTAATCCATTTGCATTCCAGGTGCCTCTTATCACACTTGCAAAATGCTGCAAGCTGATTCTAACGAATCACTTCCTTGTCCCCCAGTTACACTTTGTATTACCTATAGTGACACCAGGATTTAAGTATATGTCGTCTTAATTCAGAATATTTTTAAAGGCCTTTGGCATCCTTGGATGAGAAAAAGACCTTAACTGCTATGAATTCATTGTCATTATCTCAGTCCTAAAATACGGAAGAACTTGCTGAAAAACAATGGAGACCGCAACYAGGAGATAGAGAACATAAATTGAGGATGCATCAGTTCAAAAGCAAAATATGAAATTGTCTTTCTGTTTCAAGCTCTTCAGTCTTCAGTCTCTTATGGGAGAGTCTTTTCAGAAGTAAGGGAAGTGGTGAAAAGATTATTTACAACATGCAGGAAATAAGACAGAGACTCCACATCTCATTCATTGCAGAATTTATACTGCATTGCTCTCTGGTTTACAGGACAGAAGCAGGAAATAAAGCATCGCTAAGTATCAGCAAATTTTATTATTACTTTGTAATAATATCTATCTTCTTAAAAAGGCATGAAGACACAGCCCTCCTTCTAGAAAACTCCTSAAAACAGTTTCTGCAAACCAGACTTCCACTGACCTTCATAAGCTTGGTGAACAAGGTTAAAGAGCCGCTCGGCTTGTGTTTTGAGCTCTGGGTCTCTGTGCTTGTCTGGATGGTACAGCATACACAGTCGGCGGTAGGCAGCTTTTAGCTCTTCCTGAGAGGCCTGTGGAAAGCAGTAAAACTGAATTAAAGTATAACCAATGCTACTTAAAAAAGACTATTCTTGAGACCAGCCCTAAAAGAGAAGTCCATCAGCTACTACACTACACTACTTTTACTTACACAAAATCAAGAATGGACTTTTGTTTCATTATATAAGTTAATGAAATGTTCGATTATGCACACTGGTATTTTCCACGCTATTTACAGTGCAACAAGTGACAGCAACAGCTCATCAGTGTGTACCTAGGTATAGAGAGTTAAGCAAAAAACCAACACCACCCAAACAATCTGTGTTCATACATTATTTTTATTAGGCAACTACTGTCTCCTGAATTCAATGCAGAAGAGCAAAGAAAAATAAAGCCACCTCAGGATAAAACCACTTGAATCTAGAGATGTACATCAAATTCTACTCGTATTTCAATCTTAAACCCTCAAGCAGATACTATAACTATCAAAAAGCACTGACTTTCCACAGCAGTAAAGGTAAGAAATGTAAACSCAGAGTTTTACTGCTATGCTCCCTCGCACCTCCCTTGCTATACAGCAAGGGCTCTCTGTTGTGCTGTAAGAAAGGCAGGCGCATCATCCRCCCTCAAAAACACACTCACCTGCAATAGATGGATAACCAGAAGAACAGTGTGTCACTAAATGCATCAAGAAAAAAAGAAAAGCCCTGTTCTTTACCACAACCACTCTGGAATTTCAGACAGCACATGGCCTCATTCCAAAGATACGTGGTGGAAACAGATTTCAGATGGCTCTTTCAGAATCAATGGAATAAAAACCCCACTCCTTCCATTACCATCTCTCAGGAGACAACCTCACAGCAATATTATTTTTTTGACTCTAGAGAGTCCTGGTAACTTCCCCTTTCTCATCTCATTCCTGCAGCAGTCCTTATGTTGCCGCAGCTGTCTATCCCTTGGAGGCTGGTTAACACCTATTTAGAAGTGCGGTTGCCAAAATCAAGCAGAACTTCCCCAAAAGGCACAGGTAGCGCATGCAGCTTCACAGAGCTACCGACTGGCCAGTTACAAAACTGTCCAGGCAAGAATCAATTCCCAGGGCGCAGGAAGCAGGACGCCACTTCTCTGCACCAGGAGAAATACGCAGACTAAAATAACCCAAACAGCAGGACGGGTACTTGCTGGCCTCCTCCAAGCAAACGTCACCCCTTTTGTTACAGCCAGGGGTTACAATGGACAGGAATACAACGCCAGCAAGCGAGAAAGGGCACCTAGAAAATGACTTCCCATAACAGAATTTGAAGACACACATTCCGTTTACTCTTAATGCTCTTTGGTGACTGAAGCTTTCACAGTTTCCAAGCTTTCACCATGGAAATAAAGGCCCTAAAAGTTAGTTTCTTAAACTAACATCTTTATTCCAACTTGTGGTAAGGAGAGTCTGGGTTTTCATCAAAGAGAGGCATTCATTCGTGTACCAAAGCTAGAAACCCATTCAATTTTGAGGACAGCTTAGAATAAATGTCTTCTCTGCACATTTGTACTATTTCATATTAATGGTTCTAAATGATATAGCAAAAGGGGATCTGCCAAATTTGCTGGCCCCAAGACAGTAAAGATAGCTACAGATTAGCTCTTTTCTTTTTACTACCTTGTGCTTTCTCGGACATCAAATTTAAACTCGACTGAGAAGGCAGGGGAACATATAGGTCTAAAATGGCATTCTTTAATCAAATTAATGATAAATGGTTTAATGTGCTATTGATTATGTAATAGAAACRAGCAGTTTCATTTTTCATAAATGCCATGTTCAATAAAGTGTTAGATTGGGCTTTTCATCATCATTGAATAGCTCGGGTCATTGGTTCAATATTTCATGAGCAATAGCCTTTTAGAAACCGCTAAAGAAATACTGACATCATTTCAAATTGCAATGAAATACGTAAGTCAGTAATAATCATATGTGAGCTACATTTTTATTACCAAAATTCCAGGCAAAATTAAAAGGTGTCCCATYTCCCTGTTTGGGCTTTAAACAGCTTCATTTAAAGTCTCAAACATGCCACCACGTTTTCACTGGATTGAAATCTATAAAAGATTAAACATTTATATACACGCACACTAGAAAATCGCTGCGTGGTAGGCTTACTCTCCCCATCGAGGCTGCAAAGTTCAGTGGTTAACTATTATTTTAAGCTCAGCTGCCACATCACACAAAGTTGGCTCAACACACAGAAATGCGAGCTCACTGCATTCCACTTCTACACAGGGTAGTAGCATTTAATCTGAATTTAATTAGCAAGGGGTAATTAGCAAAGCAACTACTACTCTCAGTTGGAATTACTCCCTCAAAGACCATTTTAACTTGGTTTCCAGCTCCCTGCTGTACCAAACCTGATTTTCTGATCTCTGGCGAAGAGCTGAAAGCCTAGCTAAGTTAACTATTAAGCCTTCGCTGTTAATCTCCCAAGCAGTCGCAACCCTTGTGCAGTTCCTACCTCTTTCTTTTAACCTCTACATCTGCATGCTGCTGATATTTGGGAGGGTGAATTACAAAAGCTGTGGAGTGATCTAAAAGTACGGCCTTTTAACAAGACTCAGGGTTGAGTCGCACAGAAATTTTTCAAAAAAGAGCACACTTTACTGCACGGCAGTAGAGTTGTGCAAACAGAGTTACTTTCACACATTTTTCCTCCATAAATGCGGAAGATTTCCACAAACAAAACATGAGACTGCCACCAAGGCTGCAAGTACCGACATTAACTCCAAAGATAATTTTTTCAAAGCTATCAAACTGAATTGCTTCTAAGTCTTGATCTCCTACAATACGCAGTASTAGTAGTAGTTCAGTAAAAGCCTCTTCAGATCAAATTGTTAACAACAAGGCCGGCGTGCTTGAACAGTGAAGCCTGTTTATATATATACACACACATATATGTATAGTGTGTGTATATATATATAGCATTTGCTGAAACAAACTACAGCACAGTTTATGTGTTCAGATCTTTGATGATTTGCCTAATTATTACTATAAAAAAGGTAGTTACCTCCCATTAACTTCCAAACTGTTCTAGTGTAACAAAACTGCATCCATTCATACCGATCTATTAATAAAAATGAAATCGGGGACTATTGAGCCTCCTTTTTTTGATGAGGGATGTGTCTGGCAAAAAATGTAGGTGTTTCCAATTTGGAAACATTTGGAAAGTCCACACAGCGCTGATTAAAGCAAGAACGAACGTACGACAAAGAGGTAAGTATGTCACACATACACGTAGAGATCACCCTAAGGCCAAGCCGCCACATGCCCTGAGAAAAATCAACCCAGGAGGAGTCACCCCAAAAACGACCGCCTCACCCTTCGCTCCCGCGTCCCGCCCCGCACACCGCAAGCAGCCCCGCGATCCGCCTCGGATTTCCGAAGTCCGGCTCCCGGGCAGCGGCCGCCGCAGCCCGGCCGCAGGGCGCGCCGAAGCAGCCCCGCTCCCGCCCGCCGGGCCCCGCAACGGCCGCGGCCCGGCCTGCCCGGGCGGGCACCGGGGTCACGGCCCGCCCGGCCCCGCCGCCCCGCCCCGCGGCGCCCCGCCGCCGGCCCCGCCGCCCGCTGCCGCCGCCGCCGCCAGGCCCACCTCCCGCCGCACGTTGAGCAGCGAGTAGTAGTCCTCGTTGTCCGGCACCTCCTCCCCCAAGGCCGCCGCCATCTTCCTGACCTCTCACCCCGCGCCGCCGYGCGGCCCGCTGTGCCAGCGGCGCGAGAGCGGGCGCGAGCCGCGGCGCCGCTCGCTGCGGCGCCTCCTAGCGGCCCGGCGGGCCGAGCTCCTGCACATGCGCCCCGGTACCTTTGCGCGCGCGCGCGCGCGCGCGGCTGTGCCGTCTGCGCATGCGCTGCCAGGCCCCGCCCAGAGACCCGTGAGGCGAGGCGGGCGGCGGCGCGCGCGGGATGCCGCGGTGAGTGCTCGGCCCGCTCCGGTCCGCTCCGCTCCGCCGCGTCTGAGGGAGCCGCGCGGGGTGGGCGGGAGCGGCCCTGTTCCCGTGGCGGCGGCACGGCGCCCTGAGGCGTCTCTCCCGCCGCGGTCGCTCCGTGCCCGCGCAGCCGCCTCGGCCGGGAGGGAGCTGAGTGGCGGCTGTGGCAGCAGCCGGCGGGCTGGGCCCCGGGGCCGGGCCGGCGGAGCCGCGGGCGGTCAGGGTCTCTGTCCGCTCCGTTCCCGGGCGAGGGAGGGAGGCGGAGCAGCCGCAGGCGCCACATGCGGTGCCGTCCGCCTTGGTGAGCTTCCTGCGGCAGCGCTTGTCCTTCTGGCCAGCGCTTTCGCGGCGGAGCGCAGCGCGGTGCAGCTCCGTGCCGGCGGCCGCGGCGAGGGGGGTGACGCTGGGACTGCAGCGTGTCCTCGAGGCGTGCCCGAAAAGGGCTGTCTGCTACGCGTGTGATTTATGGGACCAGTAGTCGCCTGTGTTGCCCTGAGGCCTCTTGCTTGGCATAGCAAGGGGATCATTCCCGCACCGCTTTGTGACCAAAGTGTCTTTATTTCATGCGTAACTCCTGGCTCTAACGAGGTTGACTTGCACAGCTTGCCTGAGAGACAGTGCAGGCTGTTGCAACGCAATATCGTGAGGTCAAGTCTTCTRACTTGCACAGAATACGAAGGTGAGCAAAGGATTAGCTCAGCAACGTTAAACCCTCTGGCACAGAACAGCTAGCAGGGAGCAGACCATGGCTAAACCGTGTTCTCATTTGTCACCAGCATAAATCTGGAGCAGTTTTCTTCAGGTCAATAGACCTGCTTTGGTTTTTCACCACAGAGCAGAGAATATTATGGCCCTAGGGTTTATGCTGTGTTGGCATCCAAAGAGCAGACAGTMTTGACGGTGGGTTAACCACGAGAAGGCACTCACCAAGTCCTACCCAGTAGCAAAATGGAAGGAAATGCCCCAAAAGTGTGGGGAGCAGACAGAATTTTTAGCAGAAGGGCTTCCCGTCTGTGTTTTAACCTGTGCCTTGTTATAAAACACACTAGCGGACAGACTAGGTGTTTGTTGGCTTTATTGCTGTGATAAGGCGGCCAGGAAGAAGAGTGAGGCCTTTCCKGCTCGTGATTGGATGTTCCCCGGTGACCGGATCTGATGTTTGTGTAGGGGACTCTGGAGTGATTTTAGAGTACTGCTGTCCTCCAAGAGGAGCTTTTGAAAGACCGCTCATTAACACCAGTACAGGCTAGTGTGAAGCTGAAACTGTTTTCCCATTCCAAAGTTCGGCTAATCTGTTTTGGATTTTATCTTCACATAACTTGTGTTTGAAAACAGGAATGTTTTAATATTTAATAAGTTTTTTTCTGATCCAAGGGTAGTTAACAAGGAAGTATTGATCATGTTACAGAAGTTCCTCTGCGCTCGTAGTAAGTGAGATGCAGTGCTTGGAACAAGAGGTCCACAAAGACTCACTTTCTGAGAAACCATGTAGAAATGGGTCTGTTTTACAGGGAGTCATCTGGCAGCATGCTTTTCCTGAATGAACCCACCTGCTAGGCTCGTTTTTTTCCACRTGGTTTAAGAGTCATTGAGTCTGTGCAAAAATGCAAAGACGACTCTGGTTCTGAGGATGTCAGTTGCCGTGGCAACACTATTTCCCCGTGGATTTTGGTCCTGTCATAATTGTGCTCTTTTTCTAACATGATTTGGGAGTTGTGCAGTCCTCAGGGATGTTAGTGGCAGAGTTACTGGGAATCCTTCCCCCTACCAGATTGATCTAACACTTTCCTAAAAGACACAGCTGCTCGTTGCCAGCTCTGGCCGCTGTTTCGCATGCATCACAGATGATTCAGGGGAATTTTTTGGGAACAGTCCACAGATGTCACATCTTGGCAGGGAAATACAGGAAGAGAGAAATATGACTTTAGGGAGCTAAATATGAACTGTGCTTTCTAAGCATGTAGAGATAGCTCTTTAAAACCCTAAATTATAACAGAGGAAATGTAACATCTATGGCAAAAAGCAATTTTGGGGGGAAAAAAAAAGAAAAGAAAAAAAAAAAAGTACTTCTTTGTGCTTTTCTGACTTGCCAAGTTTTGGTTCAGGATGCAGTGTTCCTCTTCCCCACACCACTACTCACAGATTCCTGACACCRCACAAGAAAGCATCGTGGTGCCCTGTGGGACGCGATCTTTGGGATGAGAGAAGCAGACCCCAGGAATCAGATCCGGGGTTTAACCTGCCCGTGTGCTGTCAGACACATGACACTGCGGCTTCTGCTCCAGTGTGTGTAGCATGCTCCTTTTGTAAACTGTGAGTAGCCTTACTAGTGTCCTGATACCGCTCTGACGTTTTCCAGAGGTCCCAATCTACCGGTACATCTCCTCCTCAGACGTAATCGGTTGGGTTCCTTCTTAGAGTGGACTGTATGATCCATGGAAATATAAGAAACTCTCATTGTTGCTTGGTTTTTTTTCTAAGCCTTAATGTCCTAGATTTTTTATAGACAGAAAAGAAACTACGTTCTCCGTTTAAAAGACATTGAGCCCACACCCAGAAAGGGAGTTGAGTGTAATGATCCTGAACATCGCTGTTCATAGCTTAAGGTGTCAAGTTCATAAGCTTGGGTTAGGTGCTTGTTCTGGGTAAGCAGTGGGTAGCAGAAAGTGCTTGAAAGGGTCCTTCAGGAGGGTCCTTCAGGAGGGCTTGCGCAGTCTGTCTGGATGTGTTGGAAGGGTGCGTCTGAAGTGCCAGCGTTTCGGAGCTCAGGCACCAGTGAACAGTGCTTTGTGGTGAGAAAGGGGGCAGCAAACTCTGAATGTCCCTGCCTGGAAAATTGGGTTTGGAGCTAAAAGTTAGTTTTTTAAGCTAGGGGAAACATCCGTGCTTGTGTTTTTCTGGGATGCTAGTGACTCCTCTACAAGGTGCAGAGGTGTTCCAGAATTGATTCACTTCTGCTGCTTTAGAGCCAGAGGTACCAGAGATACCTTTCATCTAAGCTAGTGGGCTGGATGGGGCACCATCTTCCCTAGTCTGGTGAGAGTGGCAAGTGACTGTGAGGAGGCCTTGTTTAGCAGATTTTCTTAGTAACTGGAATCATGTAGTCATCGCTGGAAAATTGCCCCCGCACAAAGTGTTTTTGCTAATATTAACTTTAGTTCCATCTCAGCTCAATGGAGGGAAAAACTAGAAAGTGCCATAAATTCAGCCAAGCTTGTCAAAGCTGTCAAATTACCACCTGATAAAGCTCCTACCTCCTAATGATTGCAGCCATCAGCCAGAGAGGAAATGTATGCCGATGGGGCTTTCGAGCGACAGCGCCAGGGTTCAACATTGTTAGATTTTTAATGTAGTGTCATCTGGGGGCTCTTTGGCTTCAGTGGAGGGTGAAGCTCTGCGCAGAGTTATTTCTTTAAAAAAAAAAAAAAAAAAAATCCAAGGATGTAGGCTAGCATGCTACCCCTCTCTTATCAGCCAGATTAATGCTGACTACTAAATTTTAGTAAAGGTCTTCTTTGGTCCCATTTGTTAGTATTAGGAGTCCACAGAGATAATGTCTTTTCACGTATAAAAGATGCTATTGATTTTCTGTTACTGTTGTCCTGAAATGTGCACAGTGTGTCTATGGAGCAGTGACAATCCTCCATCACTAGCTTTATGGGAAAAGAATGGTTATTGAATCTCTTCCCATAAAATATAATCTTTTTCTCTCTTCCAGAATTCGCCAGCCCCTGTGGGAGTCCCTCATGTTATCTCT
Source organism: Oceanodroma leucorhoa (assembly GCA_030449065.1). Taxonomy (NCBI): domain Eukaryota; kingdom Metazoa; phylum Chordata; class Aves; order Procellariiformes; genus Oceanodroma; species Oceanodroma leucorhoa. The sequence goes on along the minus strand of JASVER010000040.1, from coordinate 506,599 downwards.
TTGAGAAAATTGATTTTTTTTGTCTCCGCTTTGTACACTTGTGTTTAGTTTTATTTTTAATTTGGCTCATGTGATATGAAATGAAGGCTTCCCTAATGTTAAGCATGCTTTCTCAGTGCTGTATAGCTTCTTTTTCATATAGATTAACACTTTCAGAATGTTTTAAAATAAAATAAAGCTATTTGCTTGGCACAAGTCTCTCTTGTTGTTGCTGGGAATTTTTTCACTCTGGGTGAGTCATTGCCCTGCTCTTTCTTTCCTGGCAGGTCTGAGATACTGACAGCTTTTCAGCTGCTTACAGGTAAATTCGGGGTAAGTTTCTAGAGTCAACACAGGCTGATTGATTTCAGATGAATGACAYGGTAGCAGAGAACACAACTTGCAGTACTGTCTGCTCAAGGAGCAATGGTCTTTGAACTTGAACAGTGGCAAAAATACTCTGTCAAATTTGTCCTTTCCTCTGTGTAGCAAATGACTGACTACGGGACTTTTTCCTTTCAGGGAGGAAACGGCAACATGAATTCATAGATGATGAGTAGGATGCCAAAGCCAGAGATGACAGTGCTCTTGAAGAAATGCTGGGTAGAACAAAAAGGTAAAAGGAACAGCTAATTGAGTGCATTTTGGAGCCTGCGGGATTCATGTGGTACCTTCCCTCATGAGGCAAATGGCACACCCTTTCAAACCATAGCCGAGTTTTCTGAATTCCCTCCTCCTCCTYCATTTTGCATGAAGTCCAGTGACACCTCTCACTCCTGACCTACTCTTTCTATGCTCAGGTCTTCCCCAAAGCTGCATCATTCTGTACCTAAAACCCCTGCGAGACTCATAGTTTCGAATGTGTCCTTGCATGCACACGCTTGCAGGTTCAGCAGCCGTCTCATCCCGACCTGCAGCTCACACTGCCAGATTAGTCTAGCAGTCATACCAGATTGTCTGCTGCCATGTTTTGTGATGAGAACAAAAAGAGAAGTAAGAGATGAGCTCAACCAGTTAATTTGCAGCCAGTGCCATTCTCCTGAGGTGACGGTTCAGTGCAGCCATTGCCTGTACCGTCTTCTGACTTAAACCTGGGCAGATACACACAGTTAAAATATTTGGAATGCATTGTAAACAAGTTGCCTCCACGAGGACTAAATTGCTTTCTGCTACTCTGATGCTTTTTACTGCATTTTGTGTTAATGCTGTTGAGATGCCCAAAGGAATCACTTCTTATTGGCTCTTTCATTCTGAGAAATTATCTCTGTAACTGAGGCATGATAGTCCACTTGGGGACTTTGGGAAGTAAGAGGCAGATTTAATCACACCTGCAGAGAGCCATGCAGTAGAAAGGCCTTCGTTATGCTCATCCAGTGGCAGCAGAAGTGGCTGAAGCAAGTGACAAGAAGCAAGAAAATCTTCATTAGTAACATAACTCTCCTTGGGATATTCTCATGCTTGTTTATGGAAGACTGACTTTAATCCCCCAAAAGTCAAAAGCAAACATTCTCCTTGAAAGAGTTCCAGGTTTGTAGCCATTATCTGCATGTTGTCCCGGCCTCTGCTCTTTCTGGCAGCAAGTGTWTGGGACAGAAGGGCACTTCTGTGGCAAGCAGAAGATCTTGACAGTACGAGAAGCAGAATGAGGTGTGAATGGTTGATGTATAAGTAACAGTTCTATTCTGCTGGAAGTGTCGTCTTCAAAACAACAATCAGGGAGGAATTTGCTATAGTTTAGGTGTTGGTGCCAGTTGTAATTTTTATGTGCTTAAACTGTTTCTAATCAAGACACGGTCTGTCACACAGAGTATTGTGCAGGGCAGGGTTAGGCTTTTGAATGTGCTAGCACCACAGCCTCTCCTGAAGATCATTAATGCAGTTTTGACAGTGTCAGAAATTATTTCTTCAGGCTTCATACTGCTAGGAACTCTTCTGGAATATCCAGCAATTCCATATGCGTACCGGGTGTCTGGGAATGGAGACGCTGGCTTTCTGTTGACCTTTGGCACCTTGTTGTTTCCCACCAAAGTGCGTTTCCTGCAGCAGTATAGCTTAAACCAGCGCGCTCGGTGTCTTTGGATGCTTCCAGCCAAGTGCATAAAGAGCCTGTCATGGGGACAGAGCTCTGCATTAGGGCATCGCTTTCATCTGTCAGAAGCTGTTTTCAGAACATGTACAGCTTGCCATAAAGCCAACCTTTTACACTTTGAAGATGAGAAACATAGAGGAATTACTTGCAGATACCATTTTCCATGGACAGCCCTCTAGATGTTGTGCAGTGTTGGTGGCTGGAAGCTGGGAACCCCTCCCTACCAGCTCTTCTCTCTCCAAAATCAGCCTCCAGCTTACCTCCAGAATAGTTCTCTGAGAAGTCAATGACTTCTCCTACTATGTCAATGAGAATATTATTTGGGCTCAGTTCTACGGTTTACTTTTGCCTCTATTTAGTAAAATACTTTCCCATTGTTGCCATGATAAGGAGCTGATCTGGATGCTGCAGGGTGTCCTAAAATCCTTGCTATGTTTAGGCCACATGATGTCACAGGGGAGAAACAAMACCAGATTCAACTCTTCTGGTGAAAAAGTAGTAATTTGTCCTATGTAATTTGGGAAATGTAACTGTGTTTGAAATATCGTGTAAATATCATATGAAATACAGATTGKTTTTTTTGAAATGGTTGTAACTTGCATCAGCTGTCATATAGTTAAAATATATGATGATACAATTTTCAGTTTAATATCACCAGAGTTGAGAATTCAGGCATACTTAAAATAGTAATTAGCAAATTTCTGTTGTTGTCAGTCCATATTTTGGGAGATCTGATAGTTTTGTTCATTCTTTTTCTGCATATGTGTATGTAAAGGCTGTTGGTGTATTATTCGGCTATTTCTATAAACTCGGATGTAAATCTGTTATGCTCTTTGAGTTTCGAAATTCTTCACCATCAATCTGGAAAGCTTGAAGTCTGCTAAAATTGGAGTACAGTCAGTGTTGGCAAGGAGCTGTGTCCTTACGGTTGTGCCAGTTCCCCAGAGCCAGGACTTGTAGCCGTTCCCTGTTCCTCCCACTCGCTGTTTGGGGCCCTGGAGCCCAGCCAGCGTGGCTCGGTGGTGGACCGCAGCACCCTGCGAGTCCGGCATCACAGCAGGCTGGGCAAAACGGAGAATGGGGAGTTGTTTTTTGGTATTTGCGGCGGTTTTGACAAAGAGCACTACATACGTGTTATTTTACTGTTCGTGCCACTAAATGTTAGCTCAGAGAAGATGCGTGGTGCTATTGCTTTAAGGTGGCTAGTGGCCACTAGCTGTGCTCAGCATCGCCTCTGCCAGCTCTGGCATCGTGGCACGTGCTGTCAACTCAGCGGTGGCTGGAAAGCTCAGATAGGGCCAGATTTGGCATCAGCATAATCACTTCTGCAGGCATTGTGCTTCAGATGTTGCCAGCTCCTCGCTGTTTCTTCTTTCTTCCAGCACGTGGTATTTTGTATGATCCTGAGGATAGACAGTTGCCTACTAGACTAGCTTGTGTTTTCTGKTTTTTTCCCTCAGTCTTGTCAGCATTCAGGTTTTCAGTTGCAGGGGAGCACTGGGAAATATGTATTCTATTTTGCTTGCTGTCTTGCTAACGCTTTAGCTTGCTGGAGTCGGTGAGAGATGGCAGCAGTGGGAGTTAGTGTGCTGTTAGTCATTCAGGTGACATGGTCTGATAGACAAAGCTCTCCAGCTAGTAAAGGAGGATGCTTATCTAAGAGAGAGTCGCATCCGACTCAGGATTGTGTAGCCTCACCTTACCACTTGATGCAAATTCTCTTACTCAAACGCAGGTGGAGCTTTTCAAAGCACCTAATATCACGTTCGTGTTTAGCCTATGTGTTGCAAGCATGTAAGAAAGGAAGGTGAATCACTCACTTGTATACTTTGATCTTAAAGTTCAGTATTATTCCTTTTCTGTAAGTGGTTTGTCAGAAAAAATTTCTTAGTCATTGGATTTGAAGATCTCTCCCTCAATGTTAGAGGCAAGGCAGCTGGAGGAGATGGRGTTAGAATTCCTCCATCTTTGAAATACTTGATTCGGCATAGAATATTTCGTGGACCCATCAATTCATTTTAGTAAGACCGTATCACGTATCAGTGGCTGTTACTACAGTTGTTGTTACGAGAAGGTAGGGCTCCAAGGTTTTCTGGTTTTGTTTGTGGGGGGGGTTTGGTTTTGTTTTGTTTTTTTCCCCCAAGAAATTGTGGACATTTTTGACTAGTACAGAGTAGTTCCTCAGATGAGCTATGGACAACCTTTCACTGCAACTTTGGGTGTTTTAATCCAGATACTTGCTTTCAACAAACTTGCTATGAACCATCCGAGCACCTTTTGTGCAGATAAACTTTCAGTATCACTACTGAGAACATAAGTTGACATTTTGATTCTGTGGAAGTTATGATGGGTATATTAATATCTGCCACATGATTTGTCTGCTTCCAACCATACTCTTCTAAAGTAAAAATTCGCCCTTTTTAAATAAAAGCTGGCAACTGACTGGCATAAAATAAACGAGGTATTTTTAGAGACAGACAGTGTAGCTTTTCCCATAGTAGATGGTGGATACCTACCACTAATGCACCACTTGCTTTATGGGATTAGTGTGGCTAATGAGTTGTTCATAATAGTTCAGTAAATAAGGGCTTTTGTAGAGACAGTGCACAAGGAGGAAAATGCTGAGAAGTCCCCATTGTGATCTGGATTATTTTTCTTTGAATGCCATCACACCAGTTATTCCTGGTGAAGGACTGGGTATCCAGTCAGCTGACTAATGATACTGGATTTAAACTTTTCACATGTGAGAGGTTTAAATCTCAGTGTGAGAGAGGTGTAAATCACACGTTCGTGTATTGCTGGCATGAGGAACCTTAGCATTTCGGCACCTCCCTTAATGAGAGAGAGCGTATCCGATGTGAGGAAGGGAGCAGGACAGAGCTGTGCGGGGTTCCACACGCAAGGAGCTTCCCAGTAATGAAGATACGAGGCCTTTTGCCTCTCGTGTCTTAAATGGCACAGGAAAGGAAGCGATATTTTCTGAGCAAACAAATGGTCAAATTAGGTGGGAAATATTTTATTTCCGAAATTCCTGGATTATTATAGACAACGAAAAGCTATTTGTTACAAGCAAGCCTTTACATTTTTTCTGATTTTGTACCTGAAACTTTGTGGTTAGTCTGTGTAACTGGAAGTCTCTGTGCCGACACGATTGTGTCACATAACACTGGCCGTTGTAGTGAGCCGATTCCATTACTGGCACTTACACCTTTGTATCGTTCATGCAAAACATAATTGTTTGGATTGCGATGGGTGCTTGAGGTTAGGGACATTATTTTATCCCCCAAACTTTCACCTTAACTGTAAGGGCTTAATGCCGAATACACCAGAAGTAAGTGCAGTCCTTAGATTATGCTCCTAATCAGCACCTAAATTCGTAGGCAGACCTTGCAGATCCATTTCTGAAATGGGCTCTTTAGGCTTGTCATCCAGGTGACTGCCCACTTTCGTTAATCTCATACTAATTTCTGCAACTAAGATCTGTTTACTTTTTATCCTTCTAGTTGATTTTGGTCAATCAGTAATCCTACAGAAGTATTAACTTCTAGTTTTAATATTACTATAAAACTACTTCATTTTTTTAAGCAGGAAGAGGTGTTATAAAAATTGACATTGTGCAACACTAGGTCACAGGTTTTACTGTTTAATCAAAGATGGAAGTTGAAAGACATTATTCCAAGTATAAAAGCTGATGCCAATATTAATAATTCTCTTACCAGCTAAAAAGAAGTAATTTTATGCATAATTCTTTTCTTTAGGAGCACTTGCTAATTTTGAATGTGTCTCCCACTCTAAGGAGTCAGTGGAAGTTATTTTAAGCTGCATTTTGTGGTTACTATAGGTGAGTTGGTAGTACGTATCTAATCCTTGAGCGGTGCTGTAGCGTTGCTCGGTGCTGCTTGGCTCCATTCTTTCCAGCACTGTGAGAATGGCAAAGTTGTGGTCATTTGGAGTAAATTTTAAAATGTGCGTGACAGGCTATTCATAGGCGTAAGCAGGGATAAAGAGAAGGTCGTGAACATAATGTAAATATTCAGATGAGGTTATGCTAACTTATGTTTTTGGAAGATACTGTGCATTGTTTCCCTGGCCCTTCAGATACACGTTAAATACAGACTGACGCTGTCAAAAAAAGAGAATGCCTATCACTTAACACTGAAAGTGATACTTCATAAGGACCTTTTTCAATTTATAGTTCAATAAAAAGGGTAATCTGCGTAGGGATATTCTGTCCTTGGCTACAATTCTGCAGTTCTGACAGGATCATGTTGCTGGTTTTACCTTCATGCTGTCCCAGGCTGAAATACTTCATATTTAACACTCTGGGTTCTACAAATAATTGACATGCCTGTCTTAGCAACTGAAGATCAGCAGCAAATTGTATTGTTGCTGAATAATAGGGTGGTGCTGCATTCTTTACTCCTTTACATCTTAATTTCACTTTGCTACTGAGAGTGTAGGAACTGATCTACTCCAGTTCAGGAAAAAAAGCATTATTGTTCCAGTCCTTCGGGGAGGAAGTTCAGGGGAAAGTCAAGAACTCGCAAATGAAACCATCTAAGTAAAGACTTTCTGCATGTTTTCTGCATATACTGTTTATATMTATTTCTTATTCCATGCAACTCTCATGGGTCATATGGGGAAGAATTGTTTTAATGGTTAGACAAGGTTTAGGCAAATCTAGAAAGAAAACTCTGCTCTATAGCTAGAACTAATGAGAAAGGATTAAAACAATCATTTTTGTTTATAAGAACTACTGCGTATCCTTGATGACAGAGAAAAAAGGTTTTGTGTAATAAGGCACCGGACAGGCATACAAGAGAGAATTTGGGTAGCTGTACTGCCATAGTACCACTGTAAGCAAATCACAATTGATTCTAGTTTGTGATACTGGAATTATACTTCCATTTGGTTTATCTATTCATAAATAATGATGAAAAAAGTCTGGGAAGTTCCTTCTCATTGTGAATTTATAGCATGGCAGAACCCAATCATGGTGGAGTCCTTTAAAGATTTGAGATAATGATTTCAACAATAATGCTTTTTAATTGAAAGCCTGAGTGCTCTATTGTTTGTTAATGATGCTTCTGTGTTACGCATACACAGACTAAATCACAGGAGTGTATGAATGAAGACTTGGTTTGGTATCTCCAGGACCGGTTTTTGGGCGAAGGGCAGAGCCTGGGTAATGCTGTTGTCAGAAGTTCCTCGGGAGCAGACTGACTCAGTTAAATTTGACTTTGCCTCTGGCTTCCAGTTCGTGAATCTACATGGCTTTGAACACCTTCTGCCTCTGTTACCGTCATCAATTTCTCTTCCTTCGGTTCTCCTTTTGTTCTTCCGTTGTCGTCTTCCATTACTCACTCTTCTGTTTTCAGTGCCTGAGGCTGACATTTTCATACCTCGGTGACTAACGTTTGGCTCCTAGAGCTGTATTTATTCAGTTAATATAGACAGCAGTCCAATTTCAGAGGAGTTAAGTACCCTGCAAAAGATATTTGTTTAAAAGTAGGAACAGAAATTTAGGAGCATACCTGTAGGGATCTTACACTTAAACATACTTTCCCTTTGTTATTTGCTTCAACTATCACTAGAGATCTGATGCCAACTAACCTGCAGATTACGCTATCTTGTACATGTTGAGGGGAAAATAAGAATTATGGAAAATGGCCTTTTCCTMAAGTAGTATCGGTTACTATATGGGTTTCTGCGCATGCTGTCGGCTGGGATTCAATGAGCTGGCGCTGCGACCTTCGTCGAGCAGCGTTTCCTGGCCAGTCCCAAGCTGGGAGCCGTTCATCCACTGCCCAGAACAGAGCCAGCTGCGTACTGACGTTGTGCGCGATAGCTTTGTGTTACTGATGGTTTGTAGGATGTACACTTTCTTCTTGCTTCTTAGGTAATAAATGCAGTTTTGCATACTAGCAGGGGAGAGGGTTTAGGATGTGGGGGAAAAACATTCCCAGAGAGCAACAGCCAGGCTATACAGCTTGTTACAGGATGATGACAGCTTAAAAAAAAAAAAATAAAAATCCTTCCATGTACTTTATTGAAGACTGCACTAAAATTATAACTGAGGCTACCATGGATGACAATCGTATTACCTCCTTAAACCAAACGACTTGTTTGTCTTATTATAACAGAAAGCAAAGAGAAATGTCCTGAATATACTCCAGGAAATTGTCTTTACTAAATCTAGCCCAGCATTTATGAGCATTGTATATATTCTTTGATTTTGCCAGAATTACATAAACAGGGGTGGGGGGGAATTGTTAATGTAAGTTGACTACCAGAGTAAATCACAAGCTAATTATTCTTTTTTTCTGGCTAAAATTAGAATTTGATAAAATGGTCAATAGACATTTTCTTTAATTTTTGAGACATAATTTCTAATACTAATCCAAACGAATTGGAGAAAGTTGCTGCAGAATTGAAAAAATAAATTATCTGAATTTTATGGTGACTTACTGGTAAATCCCCTTAGTTGGAAGCTTTAATTTACCTCATATTTCAGTTTTTTCTCCTTTAACTGGCTTATGGATGTATATTATGGGTAAATAATTGTTATTTTCTTAGTGCCACTGGGGTGCGTGGAGCATGAACCAAAGTGAAGGCAGAACCTGGCCTGTTCTTGTAGGGGAATAAAGGACTAAGGACCGCAGAGGAAGGAACATCAGGGCTTGTGGCAGAGGCGGCGTGCCGCAGTGCACGGCGTGGCAGGCGTTCTCCCCTGGCGTTGCTGGCTGCAGCAGAATGCTGGAGGTTGGCACCCACGTAAGTCAGTTAGAAGTTGTACTGGAATAAATGGGGCTCCAGCACTGCAACCCCCCCAGGCAGCCACTTGTTTCCTTTCTGGACTTGGTGCCAGGGTAGAGGAACAAAGCATTTTTGCCCTTGTTCTTGGTTAAACAGGTAAATACTGTGTTTAGTGTTGAGGCTACTGGCTTAAATATTTACAAAACCTGTATGAGGCTTCACACAGCAAAAACATCTTTCCTCCAGGGTCCATTAAAATGGCTTAGGCTCTGGAGTTATGCTTCGGTTTAGTCTGGTGTAAATTCCCTATAGCAAACAGAGTTTTACTAGAGATTATTTGAATGTAGTGTTCATATTTCTGAGGGAAAGAAATGGGCTCAGAACTGCAGAAGGAACAGGGAGAAGAATGTATCCAAAGCCCAGAATGTGGAAGATGACCGAGTTCGGCCTCCTGCTAGGGTAGTACGCAGTTTCATCCATTCCGAGCGTAACCCAGTATCTTTAGTTCCTGGTAATGTATATTCTTCTTCAACTTCCACACATCATTTTGGGCAAGTTATTTGGATGGCAGAGCCCTAAACAGAGTATACTGCTCTGGAGGACCTTTCTGAAGAAATGCATGTTTTGGGATATTTACCTGGTTCTGATGAACTTGGGAATTGGCAATTACACTTCACAAATGCAGTRAAGTATTGTGAAGTAACAGTGGATTTATACATACATATTGACTTGGTTAAGTCTTGGGTTTATTCCTAGAAGAAACAGCTTGTGATTCTGTAAGTGGAGAGAGGAAAGGGCAAAACCATTTCATTTCTATCATTGTGAGGGGTTTTTTTTTAAGCATTGCTATTCACACTTTTAAGAGTATTTCTTGTAAAACACTTGGCATTCCTGGTTTCTAAATCACGGAGTAACTTTGTRCAAACAATTCAAAAGAAATGGGGTTCCAACATTGTGATTATAGCTATTAAAACTGTCTGAATTGTTTTGCTTTTTGATGCTTGCCATAGCAACGGTGGATGTATAATTTGCTGAATATCCATAACAGGATATTTGAATATATTCTTTACAGTTTTACTTCTGCATATAACTAAGCATGCCAAATCATCACATTAACCCAATTAACCAAGCCAGACCCACATCTGCCATGGAATGACAATGAAGATTTTTTGTAAAGAAACAAAACAAAACACAAACCACAAACACCGTACATCAGAATAGCAGCAGCTTTTATCAGTATGCTGTTAAAAATTATTCATGATTCAGACTGCAAAAACTCCTGGCACATCTACTTTCTTGCCGCTTATCAGCTGGAGGTAGCTCTGTGTTTGTGCCCTAGAAAGGTAAGACTGAGTCAGTTTATCCTGTACCATACATGCACAGAATCTTTTGCGGTTCAGTACCTCTGTGCCTTAATAGCGATTAGACCTTTGATTTTTAAATAGTGGGGAGCTGGGAAACTTGAAAGATACCAGCAGCACTTCAATTCAAATGGCTTCTTTCTTATCATTTTATTGCACAAGGAATTAAATGAAAATATTTGGGACTTTGCTGGCATGTTTGATGAAAAATCCATGTTCAAATAGCATCCGTAATATTACATAGATCACATTGCTGTAATAACCTATATGCTACTGTTAAAATTATGTATGGTTTCAGGTATGTAAGATTCAGTTTATTAGTGKTTTTTTTTCTCCTGGTAGAAAAGGTTATATTGAGGAAGAGAATGGGTTCATTAGCCATATGTAGCAGAATTTGTACACTACTTCAATAGCCCCTTAAAAATGCCTTATTCGTCCTCATCCACACAAATTCTCATCGCCTTCACGGACCAGGAAGGATCTAGAAAGCCAGAGAGTGCTCCCGAAGACACTTCATAGAGCAGGTTGCACGCTACTCTAGAGCCAAGGTAGGTTGGGTTAGTTCTGGAAGTGGAGCTATTACCAACCAGTTCAGTGGAAGTTCCTCCTTCCCCAGACTGTAATGGCTGAGAGAAGGCASCTGGTGTCCTAAACAACCTTGTCAATCAGACCACATGGACTTCATTACTCTAATGAGCCATAGAAGCACATAAGGAACTACTTGAGCTTTGGAGAGAAGAGAGAGATGGACACTCTTGTGCACACATGTAGCTGATTTTGCATTTAATTATGTTTCTGGGTGATCTAAAGGTCTAACCCCATGTGGTGTACCTTATGGTTATTTGTTATCAAGAGTATGTAAGTGAATAATGCAGCGAGGGCTATGACGAAAATGTGTTTGTGCTCATCTACCTGAAAAGAACAGAAAGACTATTTGTGGCAACAGTTGCCGTCTACGTACTTGGAGCGGCCTGGCTTCCTGCTTGCGTTTCAGCCACAAGCACTGGTGCCTGCAAAGCCGAATCCGAATAGCTCTCCGACATTATTGTATTTGGTAGCAGAGTGAGAATCTTTCTGACTCAGAGGAGATGTRTTAGCTTCACCATTTCTCTCATCTCCTTTTCGTTACATAGTCTTGCCTGAATATCCACGTGGAAGCTCGAGCCCCTTCCGAATACCAGCCTGACGTTAATCTGGGGCAGGAGATAAGCTGGTTCAGCGGAGACAGGCAGTGGCTAGGATTGGTACTCTGAAGGCACTGCAGGCCATGCTTCTTGGCTCATCCAGTTGCCCATTTCTTGCTGAAGAAGAGATAGCAAGGCAGGTCTGTCTGTAGGGGGTAGGCACTGGCACCTGCCATTCCGTGTGGAGCGCTGGGGATGAGTTAAGGTGGGCTAGCCCATCACCTCTTAGTAAGATGTCACCCAAACATCTGATACTTGCATCAGGAAATTGATGTCCATCTCAAGCGCACAGRGATACCTATTTTAATCTAGTACGCTGGTTTTGCCATAATGCRAACTATGAGGAGCAGCAACTGTATGGCCACCTCGTGTCTCTACTAAGCGTACGGGTCATCTCGGAAGAATATCCAAGGAGAGACATAAATTCCCTAGAACTCATCAAGAAAATGATAGCTCTTCGCCAGCATGGCAACTAGAAAAGTTCCCAGCATATCTTGAACAGCTGAAGGAAACAATTATCTTAGCTGATCCTGTAACTGCATTAATATTTGTGTGTATTTATAGGACAGAGTATACTAGATTAGCTTTATGACCGTTGGGAGTGAGCCTGTCATTCTAGAGCCTCTTCATCAATGTGCCTTTCAYGCTCCATGAGATTAGCAGCCACTGGAAATAGGAAGAAGGAATTTTCCTGTCTTCTGTCTTAGAAGAGACCCGTCACACCATACTCCTCTTTCGTCTTGGCTCGGAAATGGCTTTGGTCCTTAGCAAAAGCAGAGAGCCAACAGGTCTCTTAAAGAAGTTCCACTCTCATGAGGATCTAAGGGAAAATATCCTTTTTGCGTGTTTAGTCACGCACATCAAAGGAAACAACCGTTTCGATCTTCATTTGCATTGTGCAGGCATTAGATGTGGTCCAGTTACACGGAGCTCTGCTTGAGAAGGCAGGAGTGCCAGTACTCTTCAAGCTTTGACGGAGATGGGGAGAAAACTCGGCCAGGCAAATAATATATCACTCTTCCAAGGCACTTTCTGTTTTTAAAAGGACAGAGCATTGGTTTCGTAGGAGATTCTTTACAGCAAAAGCTCCTTGACATCCCGATCCTAAGGCAGCGTGCTGTAGGCCGGGGGGTATAWACTGTAAGGGATCTGTGCAGCTGCAAACCGTCACCCTTTTTCTCACAGAATGTGTGAGTGCTCGTCACAGACTCATTCCCCTAGGAATTCCTCAGACTTTGTACATCTCGTTGGCAACCGTAACTGGGTTCTCTTCGTAGATCACAAATCCTCACCTCATCGGCTGTGTACTGTGCCAAGAATGGCTTTTCCTCCCCGAGCATCACGCTGTCCACCCCAAAATACTCTGGTTGTGGAAGAGGGCCTACAGAACTTTGACTTTTCAGCAGTACTGAAAAAATGGGGGAAACAACCTTTGCAGCCCTGTTGCTGTTGTTTAGGTTGGTTAAATAGTGCAGCGATTGGCTGTAATTTTAAAAAGGCGGGTAGAGGTTTTAGGATCATCATAGCGGGGCAGACCGTCTGACCAGAGCATCTGGGGAAATGCAGGTTCAGCACTAACGTTATCAAAAGACGGTAAAAAATACTGCATTTCCAGATAGCCCCCTTTAAAAAAAATTCTTGAAAATCTCGCAGCTTGAGGTTTTGTTTGCTCACTTAAGAAAAAATCGCAGCTTCTACGTTTCAGTTCAAAGACGGCGTATCAAAATCTGTGACGAATAACCGCACGCGAGAGCCCCGGTGACGGAAGGAGCCCGCCAGCGGCGGTGCCCAGTGTCGCCCCTGCCCGGCGGGCGCAGCGGGCCCGCGTTCGCGCAGTCGGTGTTACCGCGGTCCCGGCGGGCTGCGGGGGAGCCCAGGAACTGCGGAGCTTTATTTTTATATTAAAGGCGATGGCAAGCCCGCTCGCTGCGGACCGGCGCAGGGGGAGACCGCCCGCTGGGGGCCCGGCCCGGCCCGTTAGGGCGCCCGGGCTAACAACCGGCCCGGCCGCTCGCTGCCGGGGAAGGGAACGCGGCTCTGTCTGCGCTGGGAAGAGGGCGGCCTGGCGTCACGGGTGCCGCTCCCTCGCCCGCGCCGCTGCCGGAGGACTCGGATCCGCCGTTCGCCCCGGCTACCGCGCGGGCGAGGCCGGGAGGGCGGGAAGGGCCGGGCCGCGGGGCTGCCCCCGCCGGGGGGGCGGGCGCGGGGATTGGCGGGCCGGCCGCCCGCCGCGCCAATCGGCGGCTTTGTTTAGGGTTACAGGGCGCGGAGGGGGCGTGCGCCCGCCGGGGCCGCCCGCAGCCAATGGACAGGGCTGGGGGCGGTGGCGCCGGCGGCCGCCCGGCTCGCTCACCTCATTGGCCCCGCGCGCGGTCACTCTGGCGGAGGGCGCTCCTCGTTGGCTGCCGGCGCCGGTGGCGCCGTGCGTCAATCGGCGCGTCCCGCTCCCTCCGCGGCGTGGTTGGTTCTGGCGGCCGTCAGTCGCGCGGCGTCGCTTCCTGAGTGGCCGCCGCGGCCGTCAGTAAAGCGCTCCGTCCCGCCCTCCTCGTCTTTTCGGCGCGGCCGCTGAGTGGCTGCCGCGCGTGTCACTGAAGCGCTGCCGCACTCCAATTGGCGGGGTGCGCTGCCCATCGCGCCCATCCCCTCCGGGCGCCCGCCCTCCGCCCTCCGCGATTGGCCGCCGCGCGTGTCAGTGCGGCGGCTCCCCCAATGGGCGGCGCGGGGTGTGCGCCGTGCGCGCGGGGTGGCCGGCCCGGCGGCGGCGGCAGCGGGAGGAGGCGGCGCGCGCCTGGGTCCCGGTCGCGAGGAGGCGGAGGAGGATGTGGCGCGCGGAGGGGAAATGGCTGCCGAAAACAAGCCGGAAGGTGAGAGC
>JASVER010000040.1:442642-491524 GCA_030449065.1 Oceanodroma leucorhoa | reverse complement strand
CGCTGCTCCGCCCGTGCGCGGCCCCGCGGCGGCCCCCCCACCCCCCCTCCCCGGCGGGGCCGTCCGGCGGGAGCACGGCGCCGAGCCCGGGAAGGGGAGCGCGGCCGGCGTCGCATTTAATATTTTTTGTTATTTAACCAAAGTTTGTCCAAGCAGGCTGGCGGGGAGCGCCCGCGACTCCTGACCCCGCCGTCGTCCGCTGCCCCGGCCCCGGCCGCCCCGCCGGCTCGGCACGGACGGGGGGATGGCGCGGACGGCCGGCACCCCGACTTCGGGTTCATCTGGCGGGGGCGCGGGGGCCGCGGCGGCCGGAGCCGCTCAGCCGCGGCCTGGCTTGGCGCGGCGTTGCACAACACAACCGGTACCTGGTGTCAGGGCCTCCATTTTATAGGGGCGGGAGGAGAGAGGGAGGTAGATGGTTTGTATCCCGCAACTCACCGGTTGCATAACTAAGGTTGGGTGAATTTACTAATAGCTCGTGAATTTATCTGGTTGTAGTTGGGCACCTCAGATAACTGTATTTAATCTGGCTAATACGGTTTTTTTTCCTCATCTGCTGTAGCAAACGTACTTCCTCACTTTTAACCCATTTGCATTCTTTGCTGGGAAATCCCTTCTTAGGATACAAGGGTTGTTATCCCACCTCTTCGTCTGGATTTTTGCTCAAAGTGCTCTGGGAATATCTTTTTTTTAGCTGTTTCTTGTAATTTAGTAGTTGTGGAGCCTCTGTAGGCATGGCCACCTTTGGTTTGCTTTTTGCCTGCGCCTTGTCCAGCATGATGGAGGCTGAGTGCGCTACAAAAATGTAAATTTTAAGTAGTTGCGGTGATTATGAGCGTTGTCGGCTTCATCTTTTATTAATCTCTTTGATGCTCCCTAATTCATTAGTTCCATCTTTCCTGTGGTCTGGAAAACACCAGGCTTCATTCTTTTCTCATTTATGTTGAAGTAAATGATTAACTCTACTGAAGTAGTAAAAGGCCAGCTGGTTAACAGGGGTGTAAGTGAGACGGGAATTTGCATCTATCTGGACTTCATAGCTCAAATTGTGAAGTTTTGGTTCTTTCGTGGATGAAAGTATTGTCACCAAAGCACACTCCGGCTTGATTCTCTTTTCGGGCTTTCTGTGCTGACATATGATGACATTTTTTTCTACGTAAAGCACAGGTTTCAGTGTTCTCGTTCTTGTGAGGCCACGGCTTTACAGAGCCGAGCAGATCAGTGCTTCTTGACTTGAAAGGTAATTTGGGCTTTATGCTTGTTATTTAATGTAACTTTTATCATGCTTCGTTATTGGTAACAATTTTTGCAGGCCATCGGAGTGTGGTCGTGCTGAGGAGATGGGTCCGCAGCAGCATTTGCTCTTGTATTGTGCATGAGCTGCTGGAGAAACGACGTTTTTGCCCAGCGTTTAAATGCGCCCGTCCAGTGTTGTAGCCCCGCGTTTCACTTGGCCGGTCAGGAGCTGGTTCTCTGCTTTGTACCTGCGTGGAGCACAGGCACCATCGCTGAGGCGGGAGCGGAGAGCCTTCGGCGGCTCGGCTCAGCACCGGCGCCTGTGTTGTTTTCGTAGTAAGCGCACAGAGCAGCTCCCTGTGCTGACCTAGTTCTGTGGTGTATTTTCAAGGAGGCAAGATATAAACCATTCATTCCTTAAACTCCGCCTGTCAGAAACTTAACTGGGAATCGTTTTAAAGTGTGATTCAAGACAAGTGTTTCACCAGTAGTACAGATGCTGGAGGAGAGAATGCAAGTTGCTTTAGGTTTTTGTTACTTTAATGTTTAAAAAACAAATGTAAATGGCAGCTAGCAGGTTAGTTGCGTGGAGAGGCACTGCTTTTGTTGGGGAGCAATCTGCTCCGTCCGGCCAAAGTGGTACAGTAGAAGTGAACCTCGTGAACAGCGACGAACAGCTCTGCAGACCTGCCCCATCTTTGAGCTTCCCTGTCGAGCTTCGGTCGAGACTTCTTGTGCCCAGCTAGCAGCAGAAAAACCTCGGCGGTGGGTGAGGGTTTGAAATGAGGCTGGCGTCTCTGTTCCCTGGCTGCAGGAGAGATTTCCACATCTTGGAAAACGTGTGA
This sequence comes from Oceanodroma leucorhoa, assembly GCA_030449065.1. Lineage (NCBI taxonomy): Eukaryota > Metazoa > Chordata > Aves > Procellariiformes > Oceanodroma > Oceanodroma leucorhoa. Next base: position 489,443 of record JASVER010000040.1, on the reverse strand, counting down.
GTTCCCTCTTCTCTGGTTTCCTTAGGCAGGATGAAGTTGGGCTCAATGGCCAAACAGTTCCTACCATCCTTGTGGCAGAGGGTTTGTGGCTTTTGTAATTTCTGCTGCGTTTTGTGTGTCTGAAATGAAATGGGAGGACTGACCCTTGGAGGTGCCATCTTGGCAGCTGTAATGGGCTCTGAACTTGATTGGGGTGGGTGGTGGTCTTTAAATTAAAAAAAGTAAGTTTTTTAAAAAGTTCAAAATAGAAAGAATGTGCACAGAGAACCTTTCTTTAGATTTCTGTACATTCTTATGGACAGGTATCTGAAACCTATAGCTTCAAGCAGAGTAGGGCCCATTTAAGTTGCGCGGCTGGCGCAGGAGCTGGACACTAAATTTGTTGTGCCCACTAAGTTGGGTTTTACGCAGTTGTTGAATTTTATATCTGTTAATTCAGGCAGGGTCAACAGGTGGGAAAGGCAGGAGGTGAAATTTCTCCTGGTAACTCCCAGGTGGGCCGAGGACACCGGGCAGGATGCGGTAGGGATTTCCGCAGCTGTTCTGGGTTTGTTGTTGATACTGACCAAGAAGGAAGTTAGAGCTTCAAATATTGTTGAATGCTGAGGGACTGCTTGGGCCACATACCTTTTGAAAACAAAACATTCTTCATTTAGTTGTTAAACAGCAAATATTTACTTCCCTCTGTGGAAGTGTTGCATAACGTTTTATTACTTAAACAAACCTGAGCTATTGTGAGTGTGATGGATTGGATTTTGTGCCCTGCTCTCTGTACTGCTGCCCTTCCTGGCAAAATTGGACTGTCACGGTGAAGAGGCAGGGTTTGACACTCAGCTCAGTCCGCTCGTTGCCCCAGAGTTTCTGCTGAATTTCAGCAGTTGGGATTTTACCAAAATTTCTGTTGTCAGAGATAGAAGCAAACTGCCTTCTACTGAAGTTTCTAGACCCACTCAGAGGGCTGTAAGCCAGCAGGACAGTTTCAGAGAGTGGACTCGATTTGCTTTTTCCAAACAGCAGAAACTACAAGTGTGTGTGAGGTCAATTTTTTTGAGTACTTTTGGTGTTATAACAGTTTTACACGCAAGATTCCTGGTGTAAGGCATGGGGCTTGTTTAAAGCTCTAGTTTTTTAATCCACGTCCACATCTCTTGTTGTTAATGGTTTTCCCAAACACTTTGGCTCAAAGCTTTTTTTGTTTATTTGTGTAGGTTTTTAAAGCTACTTCTGTAGGAAGGTTTCCTACAGATGTTGTAACTCAGATTTCATTTCCTGTATCGGGAAACAGTGAAAGGATTATGTACAAGTAAGGTTAAATATTTTTAAAATTTAATCTTTCAGGACTTGGTGCTAACTTTATATTACTAATGTTTTTAAATGGTTCTTATGGAAACATGCAGTCTTTTCAACACCTGCTTAGAAAGGTATATATTATTGGAGGAAGGGGAAATAGGAAGGTAGGAAATCCTACCTCTCTGTCCAGGCAGCCTTCAGAAAGAGGGAGCTGGAATGTGACCTTCCTTCTTTAGTGTCCCTTCATTCTCCGCTTCAATAAACCAAATATGTCTGCAGGGGAGGGGAAAAAAAAAAACCACCACAAACCGAGACCTTTCCATGGAGTGAAATGAGGCTGGTAGAGTGTCTTGTGGAATAGAGTGCCGGTTAATTAAAATGCAGTGCTTCCAGCAGCTTCTTACATCTTCAGTGTTTCCTGGCTTCCTCTTCCACACCTTGCTGAGTTTTTTCTTTTATTTTTTTCCCCTCACTTCGTGTCCTGTTTTCACCTTCCATGGCTTCCTGCGCCCCTGCAGCCCTGTGTTGTGTTTACCCTGTTTTAAACCCTGTGGGTTTTGGAAGGCAGGTGTGCCTGMAGGTGCTGGCGTCTGTCCTAACCCCCGTGTTTTGGGGTGCAGCACCTGCCCTCGTCCTGGGGCGACAGCGAAGGTGTGGCTTCATACCGGGGAGCAGTTGCGGCACTGGGTGAGCAGGAGCAAACTCCCGTTACTACTGGGAATGAATGGGGAGCTCAGTGTCCTTCTCCTGCTCTTGTCGCATCTTCGGTTCAAGGGTTTTTGTGGTTTTTTCCTGCCAGCTCTCCAGGGAGGTTTCCAAACTCAAACTGTTCACAGCTTAAAAAAGGGAAAAAAAAAAAAAAAAGTAAAGATATCCGTGGCTGGTGGCTGCCAGTGTATAGGCTCAGAGTAAGTAATTTCACTAGCCTTAGCCAATACTTCGGGACTTCTTGAAAATTTGTTGTAGTGTTGAGAATGTTTGTAGTATTAAACTGTATAAATGGGTGGTTTATTTCTGCTAGGCTTAACTAATAATATCCATCTCTCCTTAGTTTCATTGCAGTTGAAATTTGATGAGGTAATTTTAGTGAAAACCAGGGGACAAAGGAACTGATGACAGGTCTAAAACAAATGAATTGTTGGCGATAGTGAGCAATGGTCTAATCGTTCTGTTGTACTTGTCGTATTTAAAAGCAACACAGTAAAAGTCATGCTTGAACACACTTAGAGCTGCAGGAAAAAGTCAAAGCGACTGCACTGTTTTAGTGCTCCTACAGATTGCCTTCAAAATAGTTACTTCTGTGCACCTTCTGAATTAACCAAACTCTCCTGCCTTGTACGGTTAGCAGGGTGCTTTAAACCGCCTGCTGAGGTGGGAGAGGAGCCGGTGAAATAGCGTAGCCGGTCTTGTTGGTTGGGGGAAGTAGACTCCTAAGTGCTGAGCACAGTGATAAATGTACAACATAATAAATAAATAGCTAATTGTGTAAACCAGACCTTCTCAACCAGCGCGTAGGCTTTCATTAAGAAGAATTGTGCTATCAACTCTTCTTCAAAACGCGCCATTTGCAGTTTTACTTAACTGTGGTGTTTAAATTGAATTCAGTTATAAAACGTCAAGAAACTTTCTGCTATATGAAAAGGATAAAATAACTTACAAGTAGTGCATTATTGATGGGCAGAGCCGGGACGATAATACGCAGCAGCAGAGTTCAGCTATATTTGTATTTCGTACAGTTTTAGAATGGCTTGTAGAGCTTGTCATAGCAACAAAGTAGTTATCACAATTATTCCAAGGAACTAGGCTAGATTCAATAATTTACTAGAGGAAAATTATTTCGTTGATCATCCTTGATACTACTACCATTCCTATGATTTCCTCCTGGTCCTTTTTGGTTTTCCTCGTTCCTCCCGTTTTCCCTGCAGGCAGCAGTCACAGCTGCACGCGTGCTGGTTTGTGTGTCGTCCTCCCTTGCTCCTATTTCACGTTTTTTACCTTTGCCCGCACTGTTTCACTCTTTCCTTGCGTCCTGGGGCTGCCGGCGTGCCTGGCGGTGAAGGGCCAGGAACGCCTTTGCTCGGCCAGCGTCTGGGCCGAGTGCTGCCGCCCGGTAGAACCTCGCTGGGAGGGCAGAGCTGGAGAGCCGGGCCTGGTTATCTCATCTTGGCCTCCCTCTGTTGAGACTTAGAAACCTGCTTGTGTTGCCAAGAGATTTACAGCTGTAATCCTCCCAATATTTCTAGAAAATAGACCAAAAACTGTTGGTTTTGCTTATATTGCTACTTGTTTACTGATTGAAAATGCCAGGAACGAAGTTTAACTAGGAGAAGTAGCATGCTAGTCCTTCAGGTGTTTGGATCAGGGATAATTCTTCGCATTTAGTTCTGCCAGATTGAATTTATCGGTTTTGTCTGTGTCCAGAGGTCAGCAAGTGAAAGAATGCAGGACTTCAAGGGGACTTCATACCCCCCCCCCCAGCCCAGGAGCTAGCGGAGCCAAATCAATACCTGGGAAGTATGAATATGTAAAAAAAAAATTATTTCTTTTGACTAAATCTAGATATCTTGACTTCCATTTTTGTCAATGTCTTCGTATATCATCTTTAGAAAAGTGAGTTATTGGAAGAGTAGCTCTTTGCGAAGGGGAGGAGTTTTGGAAGAGCCGGTGGGGTTGAGAACCACAACTCCAGCGGGAGGGCGGCGGAGTTGGGCTTTTGCTTTGGGTATTGACATAGTCGCTACTGAGCTCTCTTAAATAAGGCACATGTTCATTATTTTCCTTGCGAGGAGGACTGGCGCATGGGTTAATACTGCCGTTACGCGAGAGTAGATGACTTCAGGTAGCCCCCGCTCGCTGTGTGCGTACGGTGCCACTTCTGAACCGCATTTACGTGGTTCTGCTGCTTCAGCACCAGAGCGGTCAGTGGCATCGTGGCTAACTCGACGCCCTCCCATTCCATTTAAGTAGCTAATAATTACATTGTGATTTTAGCTGTTTGGTTTATACGAAACCGCCTATTTGTAACGTGTAAACACCTTTTACGTCTCTTGTGAGATAGTTAAGATGATGGCCAACCCTAAGTTACTACTTCATAATAATGGGTTTATGAAACCTGTGTTTGTGATTTTATAGGCTTATTCTTTATATTTATTTCCAGTATAGAACTGTCTGCAAATCAGCAGTTGATCAACACCCATTCAGCCATTTCTGTATTCTCCAATTATACGTTATATTGATAAACTGTGCTAGTTAAACGGTCTACAGATCTAAAGTCACCTCCTGGATCACAGAAGATTTAAGAACCAGTTAAAGGAAACAAAAAAGGGGGGGGGAAGGGGGGATTGTTTGGAGAGCGGGGGTAGAGCATAGACTCGCTGTGTGATTTTCTGTTGTGCGCTTTGAAGTTTTATGGCCCGTGTTGCATCCCTTGGGAGGATAAAGTGCAAGGAGCATGAAGAAATCCATAAAATTACGAAGGGTTTATGTGGTATAATTAATACGGAACTTTCCATGAACTTTATAACAGTTGTACTTTCGCAATTTTACACGAGTTTCTGGTTTGCTAATAAGTAATCTTGAAGATTGCTAATGGAACTTAAATTTTGTATTTTCATCCTGAATTATAACAAGATACATTGTAGGCTGCTATATTTTAGTATGTAGCTTCCTTATTGTAGTTTTCAGAACTGGCTGTGCATGCCTTGGGAAGCGTTTTTGAGCTGTAGCCAGCTTTGCACTAAAAAAAACCCCATGTCGATACAGCTTTACTGGCAAATCCTCCTTGTGCATGTGCAGCTTTGCTTGCAGAAGCACTTTTTATTGACACTGGGGGGGTTTGCAGATCACAATGTCATAAGTCGCACCCATAGCAAAAGTAATACGAGGAAGAAAGTTCAAGTACAAATCTGGCCTGGATTTGCACAGTAAAATCAAATAAGCATTGTGAAATTGCAGCTCCTTTTTTTAACTACAGAGGAAATTTTAGTTCTAAATAAATGTAAAAGATGCCCTCTGGAAGATGCTGGTTGATCTGTAAGTTGGGTGTGGATGCGAAGCAGTGTTGATTCTTACTCCTCTGACTTTATCAGAAGACTCTATGATAGGTGAGTGGGTACGTCAGGTTGATTGGAAATGACAGGTTTGATTCAAACCAAAGGACAACCTCTTTTTTTTTTTTTTTTTTTTTTTTGCGCCACCTCCCTAAAGATTTACGTCTTTTAGTTGGAAGGATTGTGATTATTTGTGAGGAGCGTGAGTAGCAAAGCGATAGTTGATTTGGAAGAATGTGAACTCCCGGTAGCCAGTCTGTAGGTGGGGATGACGGATCCTGTGCGGTGCGTGGGATCTGCGGATGGCGAGCGCTGTGCGAAGGAAGCGGAGTCACGGAGTGGAGGTCCGGGGTGACCGAGGTCTGCCAGCACCCTCAGTGCAGCTGGGAGAGCAATGCTCCTCTTCTGTGCCCGGCTTCCCGAATTTATCCTCCGTTCGGGAATATGTCATGAATGATTCCAGCGGGCGAGGAAGCAAGTTGTAAAGCAAGCGTGTGTGCATCGTTTGGGGCGAGGCACTTTCTTGTTCTTAATCCTCATAGCAGGCTGGCCAGCTTCGTCCTTTTCCAAGGTCAAACCTGTTTTGGAGGTTACTGAATTTAGGATTCCCTTCCCATAACGTGATTACTGTGTGTCATTCTGACCATGCGGCTAGAGAATTCTTTAACGAAAAGCCTTGGATCGAGGCAGGTGGCAGTTGTTGTTTTCCATGTTGGGGGTTTTTTGGAATGAAGATGTGTCATTGCTAAACGCAGAAAAGGGAGAGATACGTGAGATGTAGTCACATTACAGGATGATGAAAATGACCTTCCATTGCTGTAATAACACAAAGGTATGAGACGCTAACAACAGGAGTTGGAAGGTTTAGAGTCAGCAAGTTCTGATAACTTCTACCAAAACATTTTTAAGGGATCTATTATCCATAGGCACTTTCTGGATTAGTAATACTGATAATTGATGACAGTGGAAGAAAGTTAATAAAACGAGCTGAATAATTAGAGGTCTGCCAGCCCTGCAAAATAATGGAATGAATGATAGAGGACTTGACTGATACGGAGGTAAGGGGAAGTAATACAATTAATGTCAATTAAAATGTGCCCATGGAAAATAAGCTGATGAGATGTAACCGGGGATGTAGTTTGGCTGATAAAAGCAATAATGTGTGCTGTAAAATACTTTGCCGCCTTAATGAATTGAATGTAGTGCAATGCAATATTTTGAATGAGAAATGAAAACGGTATAAAATTAATGTAGGGAATGTTAAGTAGGTACCAGCTAAGTCGGATGGCAGATCTGAAAATGCAGGTGGGAATGGCTGGGGGCTGCTGTCACAGCGGGGCCCTGCCCGGCTCCGTTCTTTGCCCCAAGCACGTTGGTGTCTTTGTGGATAACCCCAAGTGTCACGACACGCGCGTGTGAAGCTTTGAGCAGCCGGGGTGGTGGGAGGTAACAAAGRTGATGGTCACACGTGCAGAACGTGGACTCGGAAAAAGATGTGGCCAAAAAGCCCAATAGAGTAATGGTCTGATACTCAATGTGAAGCTAGAAATCCTGGAGTGGTATACAAAAAAGTAATTGAGAGAACCTTCTTCCCAATTTCTTTATCAGTTCAGCAGAGATCGATACTGCCTGAGCGCTTGTTCGCCCAGGAAGAAGTACGAGACTGGCAACCCTCTTGATTTAGCCTAACGCAGTCGTACAGTAAAGTTCCCGGTAACTCAGGGAGCGCACAGGACTCATAAATTATAGAGCAGCTCACGTTTATCATACACATCGCTGCTTATCTTGTAAACTCATCTGCTGTGCTTGCACGAGTAGCTGATTTAACAGCATGTATGTTGTTGCACTTGACACATCCAAGAGTATAATCAAGCTTCACAAACACTAGGGATGTCTAGCTGCTGGTTTGTGCTCTCGGCCCGCTTTCTGGAATGATTGCGGGACGGGTCCTCTCTGGTTTGCTGCAGGTCAYGGGAAATTTCTGTATTGTGCGTAATTACAGAGGAGTTTTATCATGATGCTGGCATCTGTTTAATGACATAAAATGATGAGATGTGTAAAAGGAAAAAGTTAATATCCTTTTTCTGTACACTTCCAAATGGGAAATGACTATAAATTAATTTTGCAGGGTAAAATGCCAGTGAATAAGTGTACTTCTCATATACCGCTGCCCAGTATCTGTCATGCAAAGCATGAGAACAGTGGAAGAAGGCAGAGATGGAGGGTTTTAGAAGGAGAACTAGTAAAACTCTTCTGCTGTAGCTGGGATGTCTTACCCTGCTGCTCCGGTTCCCTTTTCTGCGGGGACTGATTTGATCTATAAATACGCACGGTTCGTGGATGCTCTGATTCTTTAGGTGGTGTTAGAGGGGTGATAAACATAATTGAGTTAATGCTTCTGGGACGTCTGCGGGCTGTTGTTGGGCTTTTGGGGTTTTTGGATCTCTCTGTTTGGTTTGGGTTTGGGTTTTTTTGGTTTTTTTTTAAGGGGGATCAATGCACCTTCTACATTTTTAGCAACAAAAAAGAATAACTGTATTCTTCAGTATTCCTGCTTTTGAGACCCCGTGGGTATGGGGGGTAGGAAGATTTCCATCCCTTTACCTCACTTTCATGTTGAGGAACCACCTTCACTTTCTGAGCTGTCTGTGGAAAGTAACCTGTTTTTAATCAGCTACAGTGCATTTTAGTTTTAAATGGACTAATAGACCTTGAGTTGCATTTCTGCTGCAGCTTGACAAAATCATAGCAGGTGCTGGGGCTCCGTGCTTATTTACTTGCAAATTCTGTCAAGTGTGAACTTCATTTATGACTTTCCTGGCAGGTCATACCGCTGTGGTCAGAGCTTCTATAACATTTCGTTGCTATTACTTGTAAAATTTGCCACTGAGGGAAATAATAAGCTAAAATAGACACAGGTAAGCACACACACAGGCTCCTCGTTCACAAATCCATCAAAGCTCTTCTCAAACTTTGCAACCACAAGGAATTAAACTGTATTTATATTTCTGAAATGAAGGTGCAGTTTCAACAGAAAGCTGCATTCTTCTTTGCAATGACAAATTACCTGCTCTTTGACAAGTGTGCTGGTGGGTCTCCAAGCCTTGTCGTAGCTAGGGTCTCCTAGTGGAAACCACCTATGCTCCTGTGTGTACATCACGTGTCTCCTCTTCTTTCTAGATGATCATGGGAACAGCAATGGCAGTCATGTAAAAATCTTTTTACCGAAGAAGCTGCTTGAATGTCTACCAAAATGTTCAAGTTTACCGAAAGAGAGGCACCGCTGGAACACTAATGAGGTAGTTMAATCTCTTATTTATTCTTAAACATATCAGCTTGCTTGATGCTTATGGATTATTTTTTGAGAGCATGCCATGTAAGTTACAGAATATAAATTCCCTGGCTCTGGAACCTGTTGTTTAAATAATAAAGTCCCATTACATGTTGAAAGTGAGCTTTAAACTAGACTTGAAGGCAAATGTGGAAGCTGACTACTTGCTTGTCTATTGCTTGTGTGTGTGTATGTCACTTGTCTCAAAGAGCCAAATCTCGTATCACCTTATTGACAAGTTTCAAAATTGCTTAAAATTAGGTAGGTGTTTTGGTACCATGTTAAACAAAATGTTATCTTACTATGTGTAAAGACTTTGTGAACAACAAAACAGTGCATGTTCTTTCCTGCCAAACAGGGTCCCGAGAAATAATTAGTTTACTCCTGTCTGAGAAATCATGTTAAGAACAGAGGWTGCAAAGAATTGGGAGTTTTATACTGGAATCCAGTTACTCTGAATGTGCTAGTTTGCATATCTCCTGRTAACGCATCATGGTTGGGTTCATTGAAATGAAACAAATATTTAAAATTCAGGTGTCTGGTGGGCCAAGGTGAAGTTGAAGAACAATCCAAATAGGTCTACAATCCCTTGCCTTTATTCCTTCTGGGCAGCAAGGCTGGAAGTTACACGGCAATACCCACAGTATAGTTTTAGTTTTTAGTAGCACTGTCTTACAGTACCTTTGCCWTATTTGTGGGAATCATTTAATAATAGAAGCAATCAACTTTGAGAAATTACTGTAAAACTCCAGTTAGTATCTGCCTGTTGCAAGCTAACTGTTCTTGTCTGTCTAATCAATCATTTGTAACATGTAAGCATGTTAACAAAAACTACTCAGGAGTTTAACAACTGCAAGTGGCAAGCTGAGCGCAGAATCAAACATGGATCAATTCATGTGTGTATTTTTCAGAGTTGGAGTTCTTCATCCCCCCTCCCTCTTTTGTCTAAAAGTTAAAGTCAAGTATCTATTTTTAACATACTAAGTACTGTGACAGAATTAATTGGGTCTTTTGGGGAGTTGCTGGCATTGGCTCTTTTGTGTAGATGTTTTTGTCTTGGGTCMTTTGAATTGAAATGTAAATTGTAGAAAATGTGGGTTGCAATTTATTCTGTGATAGCGTTTATACTAATGGGAACGGGGCATGGAGTAATAGCAATTCCAGTGGCTCTAAAAGATGATGTTTTGACAAAGAGTTGAGAAGGAAAGCTCTCTGCACAGGTTTGTGGCAGAATGATGCTCCTCCTTGTTATTGGAAACAGCTTGTTGGTTTTTAGTCACTTTTCTCTAGTATTTCTGTTGTCGCTAGTTTAGAGCCTTCTGTGTACATTTACACACAGGCTTTCAGCTTTTCTTTTTGAACAATGTTTGGTGTGTACAGCCTCCAGGGTACAGAGTGTGGCAAACGAAGTTAATCATATAGCTGAAAATCTTTATTTTCATCATGCTTCATAAGCATGATGCAAATGGAAAAGCGTAGGTGTGTGCAAGGTGTATTAGGCTAGAAGAAAAATTTGGGAGCGTAGCCTTCCTTCYGAAGGATGTGTCAGCATCCTGGAGAGGGGGAAAGCGAACGGTTTTGATGGTGCTTGCCAGCATATTGCTGGTGTAGGTTTGTCTCATACCTTAATTCTAGATGGATTGTTTGCTAATAATCATAAATCATCAGCTAGTACGGTAAAAAAAACAAAACCAACCCACTTCTGTCTTTTTGAATGTCAAGTTTGTCACACTCATTTGTATCTCCCTTTCCTCCAAAATCTGCCACTGTGGCTGCCACACAGTGGGGACGGGGAGCTGGTTCTGTACGCGGGTTGTTACTGGTGCTGTCCCTGCCGGCATATGTGGCGTGCCGGTTGCAGTTTCCCTGTTGCGGTATTTAAAAGGAAGAGCTTTTCTTGTGGCCAGAGATTTTTTGGCCTCGTTAGCTCAGAGAGGGGGGAAGAAAAGAAAAAGGAAAAAGGCAGAATCTTATGCCTAGATGAAGTCTTGGAAAATTTCTGTTAATTACGGGGGAGGAGGGAGCTTAGCTTACAGATTCTATTTCTCTCCCCACCCCCAACCTGGAAGTTTAATTCTGTTCACTGTTATAAAATTTGAATTTTTCTTAGGGTATAATTGAATAATAATACTGGACTACATTTCAGAGGCATTCCTAAGGGAATATATTTTTTCATCTGAGTACACAGGTGTTGTGCCTATGCTGGTGAAGGCACGAGCTGTAAAATACAGAAGAAAAAAATGTATTTTATACTGTGATGCTTCCAGAATCTTTGTGTTAATTTCAAAATCACTGGTACTGCTTGTGAGGTGTCTCACTGATAGGGAGGTCTATTAAAAGATATAAAACAAGTAMAATGCGTGAAGTAACTTAGAGATCTGAATATGTCTATGACATTGCTGTCCTCCCTCAAACTTGTAAGTGTTCGGACAAACTCACGGATGTCGGGTCTCGCCATAGACTTCCCCAGGGTGGGAGCGCAGTGGGARCTGGTGTGGGATGTGGTGCGGGATGCATCCCGAGGGGCGGCCGGGCCAGCCTTCCTAACCCAGCTACGACCTGGCTACTTCCGAAACCCTTAAGCGTTGCTTTTTCGGCTCCTTTTTATGGGGATATTTCAAGGAAACTTAAACATGGCCCTTGTACGCACCTGCGGGTCCTTGAAATAAAGCGCAAAGGTATTTTCGGCCGTGGGGGCGGGCAGGCAGCAGGAGGGGCACGGTCGTGCGCTGGCGTGAGGCCTCGGTCCGCCGGTGATTCCCTCGCGCTGCAGAGGCGAGGGTGCTGACGCTGAACGCGGCGGTCAGGGAGCAGCTGGGGTTTGCTCGTCCTTCTACCAGGGCGTTGCCGTGGGAACGCCACAAATAACTTTTTCTGAGGGCTTTCATCTGCAGATTGAGGGTAATGGTCATATGTTGCTCRGGATTGGGTAACTGGGATGGAGAAACAATATCCTCAGAGAGCCGAATAGGTTGTGGTTGACTTTACACTTAGTAAAATAATGCTATGAGCAGCAAGAGAAATGGAGCATATAAAAATGCTTAGAACACGTTATCGAGATGTTTGCTTTCCGTCAGATTATGCAGTTTTAACTGAAATGTTTGATGGAAATATATTTCCATATCAAGATGTCATCTCATCTTAAATCAAGTTTATAGTGGTTTTATATTTCCTAGTGAAGGAAGTGTTCCTTCTAATTCAATTTTTTTTTTTTACCGGAGATACAAAATCGTAAGTTTAGCCAAGCAATTTAATTACAGATTTACATTTTTTGAGATGCCTGTGAAAGTGTGCATGTGCTTATTTCTCTTGCTCTGGGGGAGGATAGAAAGGGGATTTTCATAGGATTTCTCATGTTAGGACAAATCAGTTAATTGCCAGAAAATTCTGCAATGCTCTGTGCATGTGAGGGAGTTCCTTGCTCTTGGGTTTTAGTTGTCGTTCAGTTTGAACCATTTTAGCATTTGTGTAATACAGATCTGGTTCTGGTTTTAGCGAGCGGATGGAGCAAAGGCTTCCCGTAGCGTGGTGCTGCTTGTAGCTCGCTTGGCGTGCACGCGGTGCGCACCGAGCGCGGATTTCGGGAGCGCTGGGTCTCGGGCCCCTTCCCCGGGGAGCGGGGCGGGTGCTCCCGAGGCACCGCCGTGCAGAGCGGGCGTCTGCGGGTCCCTCCGGGYGCTCGGCTGAGCCCCCGCTTCGCCCGGCGGCTGCCGGCACTCCCCTCGTGCCCCGTGGAGGTGGCAAAGGTCGCGGGCTCGTTAACCGCTAATCACTTTGGGCAGCAGGAGATGATGTCCGCAGGAAATGCCTCCTGAGGTTATCTGGGAAGCGGGAGTTTCCCGGGCCGCGGTGCTCTCGGCGGCGCGGGTGGGTGCAGGGGCTCAAGGGTGTCGGGGTAACCTTGTCTCTGCGCGGCGCTTGCCAAAAGCGGGATTGCAGCTTTGAGCAGAGATGCCTTTCATTAATGGAGTTGGCAGCCGCAGTCATTAATCATCCTTGTAAACACTTAATGACACAGTACGAGAAAGAAGAAAAAGTTAAACATCAGAAATGTAAAATGCTACCTAGGGCTTTTGTTTCTGACAGTATTCTATATTTACGTTCTCTGTTGGGAGAAGCCCAGAATTTCCRTGGTAGAAAGAGACAGAAGTAATTGCTTTGTGTGATTAGGCTTTTCTTGAGGAGCAAGGCAGAAACGCCCCATTTTCCAATGTGATATCTACCATCAACTCTTTACAAATTTCAGGCATAGGTATTGCTTGGTAGTATGCAAATAAGTGCAATTACAAAACTGTATTTGAGCATTATTTAGCACAGGAAGAAATTCTTTGACGATGTTGCGTTGGGGACCTTGAGGCGCGTGCTCCCTGACATCTCTGGTGTGGCCTTGCGTTTTTGCTTCGCTTGCACGACGGTGACATTCTCCTCTTCTGCTTGGCATCGAGTTATTTCCCGTCTTTTCTCTAAAGTACAGAGAAGATGTTGAAGGTTTGGAGCATTGCCTGAGGGACGTAAGGGACCCAGACTGTTTTGGGAAGTGCGTCTGGAGCGTTGGGCTGGCTGTCACGCCGTGCGGTGCTGGTGAGGAGCCGGTGAAAGCGATACCTCGTCTGCCGCTCCGGTCCCCTCGGCCCCTGGCAGATAAGCGTCAGGCAGCCTGTTACTGGCACGGCTCCTGTCGTCACAAGTTTGCTCATCAAAGTGCCACTCTGGGTAAAGACTGAGCAGTACGACATACTATGCTTTTTTTTTTTTTTTTTTTAATGCTTTTAAGTGCCTTTTAGAATTAACTCTTATGCCTGAAAACTTAACACACCCATTTGTTTTAAGGCTGCCCTGGATGGTGTGGTGTACTGTAACACTTCACTATATTACTGTACCAGTTCAGACCTTACTTACCAAAGTAGTTTCATGTGTTTTAAATTCATGAGGTTGAGAGCAAACGTATGGGATCAGCTTTTGGCATCACCACAGTCAGCGAGGAAGAGGTGTCTGTCCAGGTCGCAGCATCCCGTCTGCGATACGCCATCAAGATGGCAAAACTCGCTGGAAAAGCAACAGCGCTCATTGCAGTTTCCTGAGGACTGTAAAGTTACTCAGTGTATTTTGTTTAATGCTCTCCATTAAGCTCAAGTTAATTCAGATGTGTTTTGCCGAAGTGCAGTTTCCCGAAGTCAGAGGCTGGCCGTTGTCGTGAGAGCTGTGCAGCTCCCGAGCGCTTACGAAGCTGCAATGTCTGCATTGGCTCTGTGATCTCTCAAGAGCAATGAGAATATTTAATTTTGACTAATTGCCTGCTGCCCGTGTGATCACGGAGTATAAAATATTATGGTGGTATTGGCAAATGCTATTATTAGAAGTTTTGTTGCTCTCTGTTCCGCCTGATGATCCTCCGCCGGGGCAGCGGTCGCAGTCCGGCTGGTGCACGCTCCCTGTGTGCCGTCTCCTCCCGCCGCCGGCCTGGCACGTGGGGTTGCCCTTAGGTTTGTGCTGAGCTGGGGGCTGACACAAGTTAACGTAAGGTTTTGTGAGTGAAAGGAAGTGCCTAGTTGAGGGCAGAATGTTTGCCAAGTGCTGGAACAGTCAGAGCATCTGCAAAATCAAGGAGGTCGGTGTTGACTCATGTCCCTTTTTGCGGTGGTGGTGGTCTTCTGCTAGCTGTTGTAGCTGGGACAGCCGTGTCCCGCCTGAGTTTGTCGCTTGCTCTGCCAGCTGTTGGTACCGCGCTTCCCAAAGCCTGTCCATCCTCCTGGCCAACAACACTTTTCTTAAAGGAGAAGAAAAAGTGAAATCAAAAGGAAATAACGTTTGCACCCTGACTAGAGCGGAGTCAGGAGTAAACTGTTCGTACACCTGACTGATGCCGTCTAGCACATGTGGGCGGCTTTTCTCGCTGCGTGTGTGGTTATGATTTAAGGCTGATCAGTGAACGAGATGGAAATTTCTCTTTAACAGAAGCACTTCATTATGGGTTTATTTTGTGAAATTAATGAAATTCTGTGCTTTGCTTAATGTACAAAGCAGAAAATCTGCTACTGGCTTTGCTTTTGCAGTTTCTCAGTCATGTTTACATAATTAGTAAATGTTGTGAGCAGGCTCGGTGATTTAGCAGAATTGAAAGGTTACTGTTCCTGGCAATTTTAAACAAAAGCAGTAATACCTGCTATGCTGCTCATGCTCTGATAGAGAGAGATTTCTCATCTTCCTCTTAGGAAAATCTGGCTTTTTTTCGTTCCCTTTTGTTAATGTTAGGACCAACGTTGTAATTGTATAATGATAAGTCTTATAAAATGGCTGATTTTGCAGTTCTGTGCAGTTAATGTGTCGGAGTCCTGGGACCAGATTGAATCCTGTAAAGCATAGCAAACAGATGAAGTGTATTGTTTTGGATAATGTAGTGCCCTCCTGGCTTTTTTTCCAAATGAATTCGATTGAATGAATTAAATTAACTTTTTTACACTTAATGATAGCTAAAGAAAAAAAATTCTTCGTAATTGGATTTAGCATATTATACACAAAGTATAAAATGCTTTGTGGTATTTAACTCAGCTGCCGTTTTGACATTAGTAACCTATCAAAATACCTCTGAATATTTTTACAGATTTTGAAACTTTCTAGCAATTAGTTTGGAGTGGACTTGGTCCAGTTTGTTCTGAGCGCTCATGTGGCTGCGCCTCATATAGAGGCTTCGCGGCRAATGCCCTCCCGCTGCTGGGTGGGGAGACGCAGCGGCTTGTGTTCGCTGCCCGGGAGGTGGGTGTAGGGGTTTGTGTGCTGCACCCGTGACGGAGCAGGTGAGAAGGGTTCTTGGGTGCAAGGACGGAACCTCCAGCGATCCTGTCAGSTGGAAGGGACTTCCTGGGTTCTGCCATGTCGGGCACCTCCGGTTCCCCCACTGCAGACAGCCGGCGTTCAGCAGCAGCAAACGCATGTCCAGACATCTGTCCTCTGGAGGAGCGGGCTCCGAATCCTCCGTCTATCGTATACTTAACGCACACACACAGAAAAGGTATCATAGGTTGCTCTAGGAATGCGGGAAAATAAGGTGGAATATTATTTCCTCTAATTGATTAACCTGGTGTGCTTTTCCTAACCTGCATCATCTGTTGGGGCTCATCCTTTTTAATGGTACGTTCTTACTCTGAAGTCTAGTGTTAAAAGAGAATGTGGAATCCGGTGTAGGGGGAATAAAAAGTTGGAGTCACCAGTTATGTAAACCCTTCTTCAAACGTGAGAGAATCAGCAGAGTGCATTAATTTAA
This sequence comes from Oceanodroma leucorhoa, assembly GCA_030449065.1. Taxonomy (NCBI): domain Eukaryota; kingdom Metazoa; phylum Chordata; class Aves; order Procellariiformes; genus Oceanodroma; species Oceanodroma leucorhoa. The sequence goes on along the minus strand of JASVER010000040.1, from coordinate 473,512 downwards.
TTAATTTTTAGCTGTTTGTCTGCAGGAACACCAACAGTAGTGGTAGGTACCGCTGCATCATGTATGTGGGTCTCTGACTTGCGCAGCACTGAATAAAATTCTCACTGGTGTGTTACGCGAGTTGTACTTCGTACCGCATTTTACAAGGAAAATGTTACAACAAAGTCAATTTACAAAGTCAATTTAAATGTGTCTCTGCCAGGGACTGGCATATATAAACACAAATGAATTGGTTCACTTGTCAAATGAATGGAAACTGAGGATATTACATTTTGTAAGTGATTGAAATCCTGTCTTCTCAGTCTCGTGTTCGCTACTTCCAAGGGTGGCTGTTTCGTTTTGAAGAGAAAAATCAGGGGATTTAGAGGAAAAAGAAAAACTAGATATGAAGGAAAAATTAGTGCCAATAAAAGCGAAGATTTTATGCAGGGGTAGYACTGAAGAAAAAGGAGTGAGAGTGAAACCAATTTGTTTTCTGCAAAAGGAGCGATCATTGTGGGGAACAAAGTGTACMTGGGGGAGAGTGGGAGAGGGGAGAAGTCTGTTGCAATAGAGAAGAAATTAAAAAACAAAGTCTTTGTGTTGGTTCCTTTGAAATTGGCGCCTATACCCAGTTGTGGACAAACGCGGCCGTGGATGATAAGAGCAGGAGCAGGAGGTGTTTGCCGGCCGGTCGGCAGCGGAGTGCTGGTGAGGAGGTGTGCTTTGTGGGTCCGCCCCCCGTTTAACTCCGGTTTGGCTCCAGTCTCTGGTTTAACTCCAGTTTGGCTCCAGCTGCGGGTCAGTTGCCATCCCACGGGTACAGTGTTCTTGCAGTTATTTAAAACTGATCTTTACGCAAACTTTGTATTACCTGAGAAGCCGGGAGGGAGCCTCAGGCTCTGGCAGGGGACGCRGCACCCGCGGCACGGACCCGGACCCGCGGCGGGACCGTGTTGGCTTCCCCATCTCTCACCTCTGAGGAATTCCTGAGGTATGGGGTCTTCCTGTTAATAGGATTCATGTTAATACCTTCCGGACTTAATTAGCTGCTGAGTCACTGCGAAGCTGTGTCTTTGTTGTTGAATTATTTCTAAGTTACTTGGTTTCCAAATTGCTTTCCTCCAAAATGAGGTTGTCTTACAAATCTGTGGTGTAAATCGCGATTAACGGACCCAGAGCCTCAGCACACGGGTGGAGTAACAGCGGAAAAGCTGACTTTTTGTTTTGGTTCACAAAAATTGGAATTGATAAAAGTTGGAAATCATAGCAAGAGCTTAGTTTTAACTCCAACATGTGGCAGTAGCTTTAGCAGGAGAGTTTGCCAGACTCTGCCGATGAGGGGGATGTTAAAAATACAGACCTTCCTGCTTTCTCCAGGGGGTTCTTGACTGCGATATACGGAAAGCAGGAGTGATGCAGAAGGATGCGATATGTTTTCTGGAAAAATGTACAGGCAAATTAGATCGTTGCACTACACTTTAACTTTGAGTATGGTGATTTTGTTGGTGGTGGCTTCTTTGCCTTACGAAGACCCAGTTTTGTGGGGTGGGTTTGTTTTTTCTTGGCTTCAAGCGCGAAGCTGTTTTGGTCCGGAAGAAGGACTCCCAAACTTAACGCCTTGCCAGGCAGGGGAGGGACGCTGAAAGGAAAAGCGATGTAATGCCCTTGGTGGCCGTCTTTCTCCTAAAGTTATCTGGTGTAAATATTATGCGCTCTGCATAAATTTAGTATAGATAATTGACTGCATCTTGCTTGGAAATGGATACCAAAGGTTTTTTTATAGCTTCTGTGTAATTGAAATTCCAGGAGGAGAGGCCTTTGTCTTGGTAACCACATTTGAATTACTTTTTTATTGTAGCGTTAAACCGATACGTTACGATGTTAGGAGTTCAGTGTGCATGTGTCAATAATTACTATATTTCCACAGTTACAATGAATAAAGCAAACTCTTGAAAAAGAGCCTGTAATACCCTGAAAACAGATGATCTAAAAGCGGTCCTGACAGCCGTTTGTGTTCTTGCCTAAGGAAGGTAACCTGTCAGCGCTGCAGCGGGACTGCCCGCGTTGTGCATCGCAGCTCGAGCGCTCGTGCTGGTGTTTATCCCGAGCTCTCAAACACGTTCTGTATAATAAGAAACCAGTGCACCGATGTGGGAATGGAAGGACTTGCAGAAGCCATTCTACAGGGAGGTTTAAAAAAAAAATAGTAAGGAAAAGCTGCTAGCGGTAGGAGTCGATGCCCGTAGGCAGGGTGGTGGTGGCCGCAGGAGGGTCCGCGGCGGCGGGCACGGCGCGGCGGCGTGCCCAGGTGGGAGCCGGACGGCCGGAGATGCTGCCGTGTGCTGTGTGTGAATGGCGAGAGCTTTGATGTGATTCCCTGGAAGGTACTCGTTTACTCACTGAAGCTCCTTTGTTTTGCAGAGATCTTGATGCAGACGCCCTTTTGGATTTCTTTTTAATAATGTGTGACCCTTCACCTTTGATCCCTTGACCTGCATTACTTTGGTAACCATTTCATTTTTTTAATTTCATTTCATTTTTAATTTTGGTGTGCAAGCTGTAACATTTCATCATTTTAAACTGTAGCGTTCTTGACCTCCCCAAATGTCTTTTTTTTTTCCTATCAAGATATGTAATGTTGGCTTTTCTTGAATAAAAATTATATCAGTTGTTAAAAAAATAAAGTATGTAACTTTCATTGGTTTTTGCTTCTTTTAAGTTTAACTGTGTGTGTGTTTCTTGTGTAGTACATTACTTTTTTTGACCTGTGTTCTCCCAGTGCTTAATCTGATTTATTTTGATATTTCTGTACATCTTTGGTTTTAATTTGCATTTCTCTACAGTTCTTTTGGTCAGTAAAACATCAGCTGTTTGATGTTGCCTCCCCCCCTCCGCCCCGGTCACATTTTAAAAGCTCAAAGTAATTGTGGGAGCATTTAAGATACTCTTATGAGTAAGAAATATTCTTTATTGTTACAGTTCTGTTCCCTGCCCTGAAGATAACTTCTCCTGGCCATCAGCTTAAAACTGATAGTTATTTTAATAAAAGATTAGGCTTTCGACCAAAATGAAAATCTCAATCAAAACTCAATATACGTTTATTTTTACATTATCATTGAAGCCCAAAGGAGAGTTATCAATGCTTTGAGATGTGCTTTAAGCGCGGATGTGCTTGAAGAAGCAATACTGTGTGTACATGGGATAGCAAAGCCCCCAAGTGTAGTAGCCGTTTCTTTCCATTTTCCTATTGAAAGGGTATGGGTGTATAAGACAGATTTTGGCCAGATTCTATTTTTGTCTTGTAAATGATCACATGAAATCTACTGAGCACGGCCCACTGAAGCACAGATTATTTTTTAAGTGTCTCATTATTTTATTCTCTAACATTTAATGCTGAAGTTTTAATTGCACACAGATGAAGCTGCTAAATGAGCACTGAAATGGATTTAGGTCTTCTCTGAGCCTTGTTGATGCTTATAAAACTTTATATCGTTCATTAGAACTACAGATTAAAATTGTAGCGAGCTGTTCACATATTGCAAGTCGGCTCCGCCGACCTCACCTGGCCACTGCCCGTGTCTGGCCTCTTTTGGAGGAGCCTGAAGCCCGTCTGAAAACCCTCCTGCTGATGCTTTCCCTGGGGAAGGAGAGGCTGCAGCAAGCTCCGCTGCGGTGCTGCTGCCCCACGGGGCTGAGCCTGAGCTGCCCGATTTACCCTTATTTATCCGCTGCGGGGCTTGGTGGGCTGAGCCTCAGCGGGTTTTGCCCCGGAGCAGCGGGGATGCACCGTCATCACGGGTCTGTTTCAGGAAGCATCTTCTATTTTTAATTAGCATCCGCGCTTGAGAAAATGGTATTTCCAGCACTGATCTTTGTGCTTAAACAGCAAGATGTCTGTTTTTAAACTGCCCTTCACTGTGTTTGCAGAGTCACCTGTTAAAATAACGTGGCAGTCAGAAACGGTATTCACAACATTCTGCGGAGCAGCATCTCCTCCGTGCTGAGGCACGTTTCTCTCTTTGACCCAGTGGTTAGGAGCCGCGACGGACAATCACAGCCTACATCAGTGTTTGAAGCGATCGGGTAGTTTTTTCCTTTTCCCCTACTGTTCCAAATTTTAGCTGTAATAGTTTTTGTAGGCCTAGAGTCATCACTCCTGGTATACAAGGCTGCCGTTCCTACATTGAGTGTGTTTTGGATAGCTGGGATTTGGCTTTTACTCTGGTTTTAATGCCGCCTGTCAGCCTGAGAAGTATGATCCTCCAAAATCCTCTCGAGCTATTTCTTCAGTCTTCAGAACGGCGTTTTTAAAACTCGGTGGAAAAAAAATATTTATTTTGCCCAAGAAAACTCCTTGAAGACTATTTTTCTCCTCCTCGTAACACATATTTTATATCAGCAGCAGTTAGACATGGATGCCTTGACTTTATAGGAAAGCAACTTTTAAAAAACCTTTATTTAGACATCTGGAAACCAAAGGGAATCTCCCTCCTCTGTGCAAAGGGCTGGCTTTCAGTGAGAATAGTGAGGAAAAAAAGGAAGTGATGGAATAAAAATATCTGATGTTGGGAATTGGAGTCGGTAATATAAGAACACGTGAGGTTAAAAGATGGCTAGAATTTCTTGTTTCAGGAGATATTTTGCCATGTCCATTCTGCCTTCTTTCCGTAAGGTAAGCGCTCTTAGYGATGGAAATAGTTGGGTATATCTCACGAGATGTTTGGGTGACACAGGATGATGCCTGCTATGTTTTTTGTTATCTTCCCAAGTATTCTGTTAGATGCAGATGGTTATTCACAGAAATCAGCGTAATGAATATGGATTATGCCTGTTTAGCTATTGCATGGGCTTCCAGGATGCTCGAGCTGCAGCGGAAGGAGGAGGTAGAGCCCTCGGAAAGGAGGATAGGAATTGTTGTCAGTTTCCTGTATAAACAACAGTAAATCTTAGTAAGAAAACTGCTTTGTTAACACGACAATAGCATTACCATTTACCCGAGCTTAAAGTCTGTCTTTGGGTTTCTGCTGCAGTGTTACTGGATGATAGTAGGTCATATCAGCAACAATTGTCCATTTTATGGCAAGAGATGATGGAATTTAATTCATTTTACTGAGCTTGTTTTTTACTGAACGGGAACTAAAATACATGTTTTCTTCAAGCACTTAATCAAAGAACTACACAAATGCTCTAAAATGTTGGCAAAGCAAAACATTTGTCTATTTAAATATTAAGAGAATACTCTGTTGAGAGATTTGTCCCTGCTTATGAGGTTTTTCTGTTATTCAAAGCCAGAATATTGATAACATCCACTCCTGAAACAAGTCTTAATTTTGAAATTCATGCAATATCTTCTACTGCTGGATGCTTTTGTATGCTAACCTTAACATAAGGCTAAATGGCTGAAATGAAATACTTGGCACATTTAGTGGATTTAGAACATTGCACGTCTTGCAGTTCAGGTAATGCAGCTGGGGTCAGATTAACCTAATCTGCTTTATTCAACCTAATAGATGTACTTGTGTATCAATCATCTGCATGTGCTGTTCATTTAACAAAATAGGCAACAGACAAATTGCTCACTTCAGTCTGGACTTCTTTGAAAAACAGATGTATCAGTCAACACAAGCAAACATTGTTTTTTTTCTATTAATAATAAAACTCATCCAAACATGCAGGATGAAAAAGCGTACAGGACAGATTCCCCTCCCTGCCCAAGTCTGTATCTGAGACAACACAGATTGCTGTACAGAACCTGCTGTGCACGGTAAACGTAGAATCGTCGAATCATTAAGGTTGGAAAAGACCTTTAAGATCATCGAGTCCAACCGTCGACCCAGCACCCATGCCCACTAAACCACGTCCCAAACTGCCACGTCTACACGTTTTTGGAATGCCTCCAGTGTTGGTGACTCCACCACTTCCCTGGGCAGCCTGTTCCAATGCTTGACTACCCTTTCGGTGAAGAAATTTTTCCTAATATCCAATCTAAACCTCCCCTGGTGCAACTTGAGGCCATTTCCTCTTGTCCTATCGCTTGTTACTTGGGAGAAGAGACCAACCCCCGCCTCTCTACAGCCTCCTTTCAGGTAGTTGTAGAGAGCGATAAGGTTTCCCCTCAGCCTCCTCTTCTCCAGGCTAAACACCCCCAGCTCCCTCAGCCGCCCCCCATCAGACCTGTTCTCCAGACCCTTCACCAGCCTCGTCACCCTTCTCTGTACACGCTCCAGCATCTCAATGTCCTTCTGGTAGTGAGGGGCCCAAAACTGAACGCAGTATTCGAGGTGCGGCCTCACCAGTGCCAAGTACAGGGGCAACTTAGCAAATGGGCAGCYGTCCCCTACTGACGTGTTCTAGGGCTGGCGGTTCTGGGCGAGAATCCTGCTGCCCTCGTGCTTGGAGAAGAAGGGGAGGTCTCGCCTTCCGGAGGAGAGCCGAGTGCGGCTCCAGCCTGGCGGGCGGTTGCACCCCGCCGTGGGAGGGCTGGTGCCCGGCGGTTGGCTTCGTAGGGACTTCCCGCTCTGGGGTTGGGGTGAATTTCCCAGGCTTCTCACCCCGCTTGCTGCTCTGTGTATATATTGTTTTGCAAGTCCTTAAATAATTTAATTACTGCTACTGCTTTCGTCTTTAAATTCTCAAAACGCATTAAGGTCTTTGATGGCTGAAGGGGTAAGCTGGCGCCGCTGGGCAGCCTTCCACGACTCCGTCTTGTGCTTCTGCTCGTACTGTGCTTACGAAGTCGAACTCCTGTAGCAATTGAAACCCTGCRTTTGGCTTTCTGTACGTGCTAGAGCTAGGGTCCTCTGCCTTCCTTTCGCTCTTAGCTGCAGACCTCGGGTGAGAAAATGTTCGGTGATAAAAATGTGTTCTTATTTCTCCTTCAGGTTTGGCTTGTCTGCTTTTCAGCTCTTCTAGACACTGGAAATTCCAGTTTGTATTTATTTTCTCTGGATTCCTTCCCACAAGACAGAAGTGAATTCAGCACGGATTGTTGGGGAGAGCCTTGACTGGGAATAAGCATAATTGCAGTTTCTGGCTGTGCCACAGATTTACTGATGATTTCTTTTAAGTTATTCACCTGCACTGTATCTGTTTTCTCAGCTGTAAAATATGGGTAATTACCTCCTTTGTAAAATGTTATGGGGTCTGCTGGTAATTATATGAATGAAGTGCTAATTACAGTGATTATTACTTGGACCTAGCCTAGATCTGGGTGATGTTCCTGTTATGATGAATGTATGAAACAAATAAGACAACTTGCCTTTCTCCATTCTTTGCGAGGGACCTGAAAGGGGAAGGTGCCGCGGCACTCAAATGTAAATTCCTGATGAGAAGCTCTACTGCTTTTTCACCAAGTCAATCTATTAACTTCCCGTCTTCTTGGTCCTCATGTGTTAGCGGGGCGGTAGGCTGATGAGAGGCTAAGAAATTACTAATTCGGTAGTTGGATCCATGTGTAATTTGATAACAAGGGTTTATGCTTTGGCATTCGCTTTTCCTCTCGGAGATGCGTAGAAGAAAGCAGGTTGGGGACGATACTCTTTGGATACCAACTGGGTTGGGGCCAATCTGCGTGCTACCTTGTGGCCTCAGTTCCTTTGGAAGATCTGACCTTGATGCAAGGAAAATGTTGAGATTATTTCCCCCCTATAAAAGACTACAGGTTGCAAGATTTTATTATCAAACACTTCATTTGCCTTTCTCTTCTCCATTTATTTAGGACACATTTTCTTTGTAGCTGGGAATAGCTCTACTATCCACTAAGCAAGGCTGGGCAGTGGAGGAAGAATTGATATTCTTTAGGGTAGAAATGGAGTGTTCTCATCCAGAAAATACTGCTGCTACTGCCTGGATGATGCTGTAGTTTCTGACAGTAGTAATAATGAGTAATGTCTTACATCCGTTAACGATGAGAGGCTCCTACCCAATACCAGCCTTCCCCGGACACACGTTTCATGGCACAGTAACAACAAAAATCGTGTTCTTGGGTCGTCTCGCTGCAGTCCTGCCTGCTCTGCTCTGCCGCGTCTGCTTGCTCTGCCTTTCTGGGCTCTGCTGGACGGATTTCAGCCCTCACCTCCTCACGCCGCCTGCCATCACCCTCAGCCTTGCTTTGCCCTGGGAGAGCAGCCATAGATCTCAGTAGTGTCTTCAGAATTTGGTAGTAAGCTGGGGGTGATACGCTGAGCAGCTCTTCCTTTCTCATAGTTTCATGATTGCAGTGAATTTTTAACTTTCAAGAGGAGGGTTTAGTTACTGTCCAGTACGATAATATTAAAAGGCTTTCCAGCAACGGAAAGGCAATTTTTAATTGCAGTTTTGCACTTGAATTTTCCAAGCTAGATGCTCATCTCCAACAGCTTATTTCTGTTTGATTCTACATGTTGAAATCAATCTGGAATATACCACATCCTCGCAGTATTTCAGTTGCTGGCAATGCGAAGTCCATCTGATGCAGCTTACTGGATTGTTATTCTGTTTGGGGATGCCTAAGGGAGACGCATGGTTCAATGTACAGTTTTTTTCCAAGGCTTCTAGGCTTAAAACCTTAACTCATGACTGAAAATCCACCAAATACTTGTATTTCTTTACCGTGCTCTAGGTGTGCGTACGTCTACATTGACCTGTACATCTGCGTTGACGCAGGTCGCAGTTCCGTCTGGAAACGTACGCTTTGCGCCAGGACCTAAACCCGCAACTCCACGGCGAAGGCGTGCTGGCAGCCGCCTTTCCAGGCAGCGTGCCGGCGCCTGCCCCGGTGCACCCGGCTCCCAGGTTTGGTGCCGCTTTGCCCCTTCGCTGCACGGGCGATCTGCCGCCCTGCAAGCGGGGCTGCCGGTGCCGGGCCAGCCGCGCGGTCCTCCCGGGGCCCTCCCGGAGCCCTCCCGGGGCCCTCCTGGAGCTCCCCTGGGGCCCTCCCGGGGCCCTCCTGGAGCCCCCCGTCCTCCACCCTCTGGGCAGTCGTCTCGGTCACCGCAAACAGGCCCCGCGTGCTTTTGTAGTTTTGCTCTCGACTCCATAAACGACCTGTTTTTTCATGACAGAATACTTGTGTGCTCCAGTGACGGGGCGCAATGTGCAATTCCAGAGGAGTGAAAGCAGTCGTCACCGAGTAGGAAGTGTATGGAAGGAACTTACCTTGTTAGGTGGAGGAAAAAGTAAACGAGGGAGCATCATCCCTCCCGCGATCACTCTTGCCTCACTTTAAAGCATCTGAAAATCAGATAGTCGTCTGTATGTGTGTCTGTGCGCTTCACCTAATATTCATATCTTAGATTTTTTTAAAAAATCCTATTGACTTGGGAAACAAAAAACTTGCTTTGTTCCTACGGAATTATCATCCATTAAGATCCTACAGAAGCATCATCTATTAAGATTAATTAATTTGATGTGAGATGCTTCAAAAGTGAATAATGCCATATGAATGTTCTCATTACACGTTGCACAAGTGAATTGATCTGTGTGCATTCTGCAAGTCTTGTATGGTGAGGCACATTGAATTACTACATCACCTAAAGGATAATCAATAATTCGGGTTCGAGATTTATTCAACTCTAATTTTACAGCATTCTTGCAAAAAGTGGGAGGGTGTATGATACCTGCGGGATTTCTGTATCTCGGTACCACACTGAACGCTGTAAATCAACAGTGTAACATACGAACTTTTTTTTTAAACTTAAATGTTTAGTAATGTAATAATTATAAACTCTCTCAAGTCTTCCTCCTCTTAAAAATTAGTGAACTGTCAGGCTTTCATCGCGGTGGCGGAGTGTTGCATAAAACCACTGTAGCTTATGATGAAAATGCTTTCGTGTACCTGAATTAAAATGTAGCATCACCACAAAAACAAAAGTATTAAAGCGTAAGTGATTCCAAATAACGTGCTGCTAAATGGAGATTTCTCTAGTTTTGAGAGCGGGTTTTTAAACATTAACATACCCCGTTTGGGTAGCAATTGCAAGCCCCAGTGAAATAGTCGAGGTGGCATTTTTATTTCAGTGGTTACTACAGGAAAATCTGCTTTAACCTTTTTTTTTTTTTTTTTTTTTTTTATTCCCAATTACCTGTCATTGCTTGGCTTTGTGAATCGGTAACTCGGACGCAAACCTGTGGGATGGTTTCAGGCCGAGCGGAGGAGCGCGGGGTGCCGGGCGTGCTGCTGGCGCAGCCCCGCGCTCGCCCCGTCCCCTCCGGCCGGGCCGGGCTGGCGGCCGCGGTGCCTTTGGCGTCGCCCCGTAACCCCGGCCCCGCTCCGCGACCGGGCCGTGGCGCGTGCCCGCGTGCCGGCAGGACAGCCTGGCGCGCTCGGAGCCGCCGGCACGGGCGGCTTGTGCTGCCCGAATGCGCCGGCCTCGCCGGGGGAGCAGGAGGAGGAGGAGGGGGGTTTCCTTCGCGCCCCATTTCTAGCTGCCCCCGTCTCTGTACGGACGCGGAATCCCCACAGGAGGGTGCTGTGAAGGCATTTAATGTGCGGATTTCGCAGGGAAGATCGGAGTTTTGAGGAAACGGCGATTATAGGGAAGCCAAAGCGGTGTCGTTCCGGCAAGGGCAGCGCACGGTTGTCCCCAGGGAGGGACGCAGGGAGGGGTCCGGCGCTGGCACCTGCCTGCAGCGTCTTGCTGCCCGCGCAGGGGGGCTGCGGTGACGGCCTCGGGGCTGCGGTGACGGCCGCGGGGCTGCGGTGGCGGCCTCGGGGCTGCGGTGACGGCCGGGGGGCTGTGGTGACGGCTGGGGGGCTGCGGTGACGGCCGCGGGGCTGCGGTGACGGCCGCGGGGCTGCGGTGGCGGCAGCGAGAAGGCGCTGCAGGGTCGAGCGAGCAGTAACGGGCGCAGCACCCCGGGGCCGTTGCCGCACCTCCCGCTCACGGCGGGTGCCGGCACCCTTCATGACGGGTGTCGTCCATGGCCGTCGGGCCACGTGGCTTCTCGCCAGCCAACCTCGGAGCCGCGCATCTGCTTTCCCGTCTGTATATAGAATATTTAATCGCATAAGCTGCAAAATCCATTTGGTTGCAAGTAGGSCCTTTAAGTTCTGTCCTAAAATACTTTGTAAATTAGACCATTTCATTCAGCGTGATCAGAAAGACTAATGAAAAATAGTGGAGAAAGCTCTCTTTAGTTCTTAGCTGTAAAGCTTTTCTTTCAAATATTTTAGATAAAGGAAGTTATTCCTTTTGTATAGTATATACTCACATCAAAATACTTTTATTTGACAAGGCCAGTTAAATGGCATTTCCCACATGCTGCTTTCTTCAGCTGGGGAGTGCTGCTTCAAACAGATTAAGTATCGTCACTGAAAACAAAAACCCCCACCCCAGGGAGAGCTGCGGGCTGTTCTCCTTCGCCTGGTGCTTCCGCTCTGCCCTCCAGCCTGCTTCCTTCTATTGCTTTTCACTTCTTTTTTTTTAAATAAACTTTTTAAACTGCGGATTATAACTAGAGACTTATCTTTGGGATGACCTCTAAAACACGTGGGGGGATTAAATCTAATTCTGTTATACCAAATATGGGTGCTCTGATTCTTTCTTTTAATGACAATGAGATAAACTGATAGAGCTGCATTATTTTTTAAGTTTTTTAAGATCAACTGGTCATTAAATAAGAACACATCACTCTTAAACTTGGCGACTGGGCTCCGTGTGCGTTCTGTGCGAGTCCCCGAGGGGCTTTGCTGGCCGTGCGAGTGCCGCTGCACGTGCTGCTTCTGTACCAGATTTTAGATGTCAGACGTTTGGACCAAGACTGTGTTCGGCAGAGAGGGTGCTTTGCGTTATCCTGCCTTCTTGGCACTCATCTGAAACTGCGTCACCTAAACCTTTTGACGGGACGGATCACCGCGAAGCTTACCTCATGAACCCCGTGGAAGGATGGTGCCCGGCAGCAGCGCTGGAGCTTTGCCTCGTGACCGGCACGATAGAACCGAGCCGTTCTCCTGCCTGCACACCAGTTAAATTGGCCGAGGTTATTGCAAACAGACTCGGATTTTGGCTTTGTAAAGTGAGACTTTCTGCTTCCCGCAGGAATTTTGGCCTAGCCGTAGTTCCGGTAGTTTTTAGTTACCAAGCAGTGTCTATTTGGGTGTTAGAAAATTAGAGCATAAATTCTTACTCCGATCAGCTGTGTCATTTGCGTCACCTCCGTGACCTCTAACTGCTGTTACTTCAAACAGTTGCCATTAAACACAGTCGATAACACCCTTATGTATTCTATAGGATCTTCTCCTCCTGCCATCTCAAATGAAAAATAAACAAAAGAGCTTAAGCACACAACGTGCTAAATAGACTAATAAGCTGTGAAAATATTTTGTGGGGAAATCTGGGGCAAGAGCTGTCTGCTGAAGGAAGCCCATTAGACTTGGCAGCAGAAAGGCTTTGGGAGGCGTTCTTTGGGAGAGATAATTGAAAGATTTTTTCAAATGTATGTGTATTTTTTTCCCCTTTTCTGAGTAGTTTTAAGAAATCCCTCCCTTCTTGAATCGATTACGTCTCGGCATCAGAACGCCTTGGCTTTAAGTACCCGCTAAGCCGTTCCTGTGCTGATTTGACTTTGCCTTTCTGTTAAACGTAAAACAGTTTTTAATCTTCTCATTTAGATGTTTTAATAGAAAGTAAATGTTTAACTTGCGTTGCTGTGGCATCCCAGTCTCTAATCGTGGGAACGTTTGTGACGACAGGCAAAGGCGCTTTGGTTCGCACCAGGCGTTACCGGCCGCCCGCGGGCGCTGGGGCAGCGGCGGGCTCCGGCCGGGAATTGCACGGACGGCTCCGTGCGGCAGGGCGAGGACGGGCGGCTGTGCCGCTGCGCAGCGGGAGCTGGGGGGAGCAAACGGCCGGGGCACGGCTTTGAAGAGGCAAAAAGAGGCCGGTTTGCCTCTCCGAGGGACGGGGAGGGGGACGCCTGGTGCTCTCCCACCCTGAGCCAGGGCCGGTGCCCAGACGCTCCGGTCAGGAAAGGCAAATAATCGGCCGTGAGCTGGTCGGTAGATGAGGGGGTTTGGGAATGTGATGGGGAGAGCGGCAAGAACCCCATCTCTTGCCGACGGTTTCCGACTCTGGGGAGTGGGGACAGGTCTGTAAATGTGCTGTAAATTAAGTGTTTATGATTACTGCCTGCAAGTTTGATCACAGCTTTTTCTGGAGGTTTATGTTTGGAGGTTATATATGTRTTCTGATGGTGTTATAATGGTTGCTGCTCTAGTAAAAGAGCTGAAGCAGTGCACTTGCTAAGGAAGCTGAAAAGTGGGCTAGCATCAGATTTGGTTCCTGTTACACAAAAGGGGGTTTCCACTCTTCTGTAGCCACTAGGTTTATTTATTTATGCTTAAATTTATTTTTATTTTTTTAAAAAAGGCATTTGCTGCTCCAGGACACACATACTGCTGGCAAATTAACAGRCCAAAATTCATCAAAGGGGGGAAGCACAGAGCAAATACGGATAGAAGCCCCCTCAGGTGCAAAAGCAGCCGCTCGTGCCTGCTTTGGTGGTGCAGGAACAACAGCTATTTGTCCCTTCAGATGCATTATCTGCCTCAAATAAAAATTGGGATTTTTTCAGGCTGAAAGCACAGTAAGTCCTGGAAGACCGAGAGCGCTGCTGAARCTGTTACCTGCGTGTGTCCGACCAGCCCGTGCTGCCGGGAGGGAGATGCTCTTCTGGGCAGCTGGATTCAGAGAGGCACCTACAAATACTCCACGAACATGATTTCTACCGTTTTAAARATAACTCCATTAATATAGGTTTGTCTGGATGAATAAAGTGCTCTAATTTTCAGGCTCGCATTGTAAGTTGTCAAGCTCTAAGTGCCGGGTTTAGAAATAGCCGGGTGCATCTGGCCAGCCCCCGTCATCGGCACTCGGAGTTGCCCTGTGCTCGGCAGTGAAAAGGGGGAGGACAATTCTCCACCGGCGTTTTGGCTTCTCCCCTCGCGCTCGTGCTCTTGCCAGCCCGTGCTCGTTGCGGACGGTGCCCGTTCCCGCGGAGCCCAGTGCCCGGCGGGCTGGCGATCCTGCCCGGGGACGGGCGAGCTCAGACGCAGGAGCATCCCGTGGCGCCCAAATTTGTACCCGATTTCTGTGTCAGCTGTGCTGCCTGTTGAAGCCAAAGAGAAGAAAGCTTTCGGTGAAATAATAAATCTACTTCAAAACAAAATAGTTTACTCCCCATGAGAATGAATATTGGGATTAAGTGCTTTGTTTGGAAAAATGTAAACTCAGTATTTCAACTTTTCTAATGAGTTCCTGCACAAGAGATTGCCAGATTTGACTTCATTTCGTAGGTATTTGTTACCATGCTTTTCTTCCTAGGGAGAAGGGTAGCTTATTTCTGCCTCTTGCAGGGCTTGCACCGAGTCGATGCCTTTGCAGCGTCCACATTTCAGTGTTAACATCTTCTTTCCCGTGGACGGACTCGGCGCAGAAGCTGCTCTGCGGGGGGTACCGTGGCTGCCTGCTGCCCAGCCTGGGGTCCCTGTGATGCCATCAGAGTGATGCTGATGAGCTGCCTTTTTTTTAATATCTGTGGAAAGTCCTAGCCAAGTCCGGGGAAGGGGGGGAAGAGCAATAAACCAGACATTTTGTCCCAGTAGATTTTACCTAACGATTTGTCTGCAGTGTTTTTGCCAATAATGGAGAAAAGAAAATCCCTATTTCTTCAGAGGCGGATGCATCGGGAGGATCACCGAGGCTTTGACTTGCAGTTAAAGCTTCAGTGCTCTGGAAAAAAAAAACCAAACACCAACAAAATAGCAAATAGCCTGTCGGGGTGACTTTGGCATGTGAGGAGCTGGAGCATCTGGGCTGGTTTCATTTCCCACATCAGTCTCCACAGACACAAATACCTACTTTTGTTATCCTTGMTAATTTTGTTTTCTTTCTTAAAGGGAATTGGGGGAAAAGTTTGGAAATACCTTTTTTGGCCAGCTTTTTGTTACTGCCGAGGTAACAGGCAGAAATCCCTTTTTGACCTTAAATGACAGGTCGCGGTAGGCTGCAGCACACGGGGCACAACAAGGCGGTTCCGTTTGGGAGCTGCCCTACCCCGCGGGCGCGGGAGGGGAGCAGAGGCGGGGTGGCGGGGTGCAGCCCCGCTCCAGCGTCAGGCGTTTTTAATCGATGTGCTCGGCTGAAGGCGGGTGAAACAGGATGGCCAGTTAAAATGGAGGAGCCCAGCAAAGGCTCAGGGAGGTATTTTTCTCTGCATCTCTCTTGTTTCTTTGGTTTGTGACAGAGACCCGAAAAGTTTAATTTTTTAAAATCGGTAGAAAACGGCAGCATTTCAAGGAAATCCCTTCTGCCGGGCGAAGGCAGCCGCCACATCCCCCCGGCCCTGGCAGGTAGCTCATTTCCACCAGGAATTTCGGACCGAGGTCTGCGGCGTCAATACGCTTACGGGCTGGCCTTGCATCGCAGGCGGGTGCCCGTGGAAAATGATGTCCCGCGGGGTGTCCCAGCAGCGTCTCCAGTGAAGAACTTGCTGTTCTCCACGAGATGAATTATGAGCGATTTGCACCCATCCGCAGGGAACCAGAGCTGCTTCTTCACTGTGCGCTGGGTTAACGAGTTGGATATACAGCATACTAACTTAAATGCTTCATTTTCTGAGTTACAGTTGTTCTAATTAAAGTAATTTGCAAATTCTGCCTGTTTGCCTTTTTCCCTTGACTTTGTTTCCTCYWTGACCAGAATCCTAAGATCCCTCRTCGGTTGCGGGCGCACCGAGATGCTGGGAAATTGCGGGGGGTCGAGGAGAGCGGAGCCGGCGCCGCGCTGGGAGGATTGCGGTGCGGTTGGGAACGTCGGCGGAGGTGTTTGCATTCCCCGTAGCCCGTAGGAGCGGATTGAAGCGCTGCATCAGACATATGTATCACCAAAAAAATAAAAGTATTATGAAAGCAATCAGGTGTAAGTTACCCGCTTGGCATGTTAGAGGCAGCTCCTCCCCCGTGCAAGACCAAGCGACTCTGAATTCATCCCCTGGGATTTGGCGTTAAAACGTGTTCGCTGCCAGCTGACAAAAGAGTCAAGCTCGGATTTATTACGCTGGCACCTGCAGTAAAAACTGACAGATGATGAAAATGTATTTAATTATCATTCAGTGCCACATCTCTGTCTGCTCCAGTCCCGGTGCTGCAGCTGTTGGCACACACTGTATTTTAAAGTCAACGTGCTTATCTGGAGAAGAGCCCCATCTCCCCGACTCGGCTGGCGGGGGAGCGGGGAGCCGGTGAGCTCCTCCGAGGCGCAGCTGAGCAAATGCGGATTTGCTCGTTCCCTGCCTCATCTGCCGGACTTCCCAGCAGCTTCCCGCTCCGCCGGGAAASGTGCCCTCTGAGCCCCGGGAGCGGTTCCCGGGGGCGATGGGGGGGCTGCCCGCAGCCCCGGGACGTGCCCCCCTCTGCCTCGCCGTCGCTGTCCGATGGCGGGGCGCCGGTGGCAGCAACCGATACGGTGCACAAGCAGGTATAATTAAACAACCATGCGGCAATAATTGGCTACAGTTGTTCGGGGGGGGGGAGACACGTCTCAAAGGCGACTGCGGTTTGCAGCAAGGTCAGGGGAGACAAAACACGTCGTTACTGCAGCAGAGGCACTGATAAGTCTCATTTCCAAATGACGGTTCCTCCACCGTTAACTTTTTCTGTTGTACCACAAAGCTACACATGGCACTGGGGAGCTGTAGTAGGTATCATGTGTGCAAAGTTACGTATATATGCATATACATATACATATATATTTGGCCCGTGTGGTGGGAGGTGGCCCAGGTGCTGCTGCCCAGCTGATCCCCGGCCCTGGGGTGCTGCAGCCTCCCCCAGCTGCGGTCAATGGGAGCTGAYGAGGCTGCTGGGGGAACTGGGAGAAGCCCAGCACCTGCCCGGGGCTGAGCTCACTTTGCMGGAGCATCGCTGCGGTGCAGAGCCCCGGGGTCCTGTGCACCCCTCACCCCCCCACCACCACCCCTGCGGCTCCCTGGATGCCGGTGAGTGCTCCTGCTCGGGCAAGCCTGCGGGCTGCCTTCGGTTGTGGCTGTTCTGGGGCAAAACAAAGGCAATTCGGAGGGTGAGGTGGGGTGCGCGGTGCCTGGCGTCGGGGCTGCAGGCGCTGCTGCAGGAGGCTGTTGCTGCCGGTGCCCGTGCCGGGAGCGCCGACACACGGGGATCAGCACTGTGCTCTGTAACTCTTGGGTAGCAGCGGCGTGTCTGTGGGAACTGCAAAGGTAGAAAATGTTGGTTTCCGTTACCGGGAGCGCAGGAACACATCGTGTACGCAGGCAGGTGCGTAATTCCCTACCGCTGTCTGCAGCCCACGGTGCTTTCCACAAAGCCCTTCAAAAAATCCCACCAACAAATGCAGTTTTTAACTGAGGCATGTGTGTTTAAAAGGGGGCTCGTGGGTAAGGATCCSCTATCCTCCGGCTTCCTTCTCCTCCTCTTTGCATCCCTGGGGCTCGGCAGGGGCAGGGGCTGCTCCGAGCTCCCGAGGATCTGGGGTCGCTGAGGAGCGGTGTCCTCCGTACCTTCATGCTTTGTAAGAGGAAAAGTTGCTGTCAGGGCTTCGTTATCACTTGCGTGTTGCCTGTGTCCACCAAACCACTCAGGGAAAAAGGGAAAAATTTGGGGGAGAATTAAAACATCTGATGCTTGATGGCTTCCGAGTAACCGCCTAGGCAAGAGCTTTTTGGACATGAACTCCAGCAGCTTTGCACCACGTGGAGGAAACAATAACTGATGAGTAAAGGCAGTCAAAGGMATCAGCCAGAAACCATTGGAAAAATCTGATTTTTTGCAAAACTTAAGAGGAAAAACAAGTATTTTGATCTTGCCAAAAAGCTTTTGACATTGGAGCACTTTCTTTGCTTTTAATAATGATTTTAAAAAATACTAAGTTGAAAACAAAAGCTAGAAGTGATCTGGAAGAGGGGGGTTTTCCTAAATGCCCTTGCACAGGGTGTCCTCACTTCTGTGTGCAGAATAGGGAGACGTTTGCTTTTGGGGGAGATTTYGCCTGGCAGGAGCATCTCGCGCACCAAAACTCGTACTTTTTTGGTGGATGTGGAGGTTTTCCCCTGGGGTTTTGGCCGGAGGAGCCGGGCCAGCGTGTGGGGCTGTGCTGCGCTGCTCTCCTTTAACCAAACAAAACCCAAATTCAAAAGTGGAGCAATTGGCTGAGGAATGGGGGCTTTTAAGAAGTCTTCAAAGCTTGTAGCGTTAATGTTCTCGCTTCTTCACAGTTCGGGGGCTGCGGGGGGCCGGGGCTGGGCGTGGGGCATCGCCCTCCTGCGGTGGGGGAGCGGGGCTGGGGACGTTTCAGAGCGGGTAGTGAAACGAAGCGGTTTTTAGTATTCATGAAAAATGCTTGTGACAGCCTTACCCCAAGTAATGAGAAGCCACCTGCAGTTAGGAGCAGTACTTGATAATGCTGTAATTAGATTGGAGATGCAAAAAAGCTCATTAAAATTAAATAACATATTTGTCACTGTTTTAAGAGGCGCAGATTGCCTTGAACCATGCTGGTCTCTTGACCTTGAGTATTTTGGCATAGTCCTCACTGTTGAGAGCGCGAAAATAACGCCGGAGCGTCCCGTGGGCGGTTTCGTGGTGGGGTTTTCCGGCAGAAGGTTGCAGGCGCTCGCCTTCCCGTCGTTTGGYCCCGGCGTGTTTTCGCCGCCCTCGCCGAACAGGGCCGTGCTGCCGGCACCTGGATGTGGCACGGGGGGACGGCCCCGGCCCCGCGGTCTGCGGACTGGGGGACGTGGGTGCAGCGGGCGGGTGCTCTCGGGGGAAGCGGTCCCCGCCTGGCTCCACACGAGGCACCGGTCCGCTCCGCTCTCCCCCCGTATCTTTACAGGTTTCTCGCCTTTCGGTCGGGACCCCGTCCCTCGTTAGGCGAGAGACGGCGCCTTCCCCTTCTTGGGAGCGGACGCTGCCTTTTGCTGTCACATGTGCAAAGAGCTTCCCGGGTTTCCTGGCGTTTGGGGTGACTTTCCCAGCTGTTGCCTGCTGATGATGTTCAGGCAGGTGCCGATGAGTTTCCCTCGCGTTTCCCTCGCCTCTCCCACGCCGCGTCAGAAGACGGGCTGAGAGCTCCCGGCRGAGCAGAGCTGGGAGGAGCCGGCGCTGGAGACCCCGCAGGGCCAGACCCCAGCTCCCCAGCGATCCCCAGAACTCCGATGTGGAGCGGGGAGCGACGTCAGACCGCGCTGAAATGCCGTGGGCTGCAGGGGTGGGGAGGCAGCTTGCGAGAAGCTGGCAGAATCGCTCAATACAATGGCTTTTCCTCCTTGTGAGTGCAAATTGCAAATGCAAATATACTCGGGTTGAGAATTGTGCAATGCAGAAACGCGGGCTTCCGAAGGCATTTGTCTCTATCTTCAGTTTTTGATGAAATACAACAAAATCTGTTTTAAATCCCCTTCCCCCCTCCTCCCTGAAAAGGAACGTGCAAAGCCATAACGGCGTCTATTAACGAGACTGTAATTTTCCAAAATTAATTTTTAATGACTAATTTGTCTTGTTTTCAGATATTTTATACAACACCTATTGTTTAAACCCCATTTGTTTCTCCACAATGTCACCATGAAGGAGACTGGCATTGGTTCAGGATCTCCGGCTACAGCATCCGTCGCTCCCTGGGGAGGGCTGCCCCCCCAAAAGGGCTGCACCCACCACGGAAGGGGGCTCTGGGGAAAGGCAGAGGTCACTCTTTACAGAAGGGATTTCCCTTTTTTCTATCCCAAAATGGGGCTGCTGCCAAATAGACTGTTCCCCTCGTGCGGGGGCCCTCCCTCCCCACTGCTGCGGCCACGTGCTGCCCTTCCCCTCCGGAAACGTCAGCCGGCCGGGGGCTTCTCTTGCAATAGCTTTTATGCACAGAGAATTAAAAACAAAAAGTGGGTTTTTCTGCCTCCTCCTCGCTCATTGTGAGTAATTACACGTAGGTGTCTTGGAGCGGGAGTGTTTACAGATGCTCCGTATTTTCGCGGTGTGGGGATTTTCCCTTTGGGGCTCTCGCGTTGTGAACAGCACCGAAGGCATCGCGTCTGCTTGGCCTGAAGCCTGAATCGTCTTTTTAAGTTGGGGGGGGGGGGGGGGGTTGGTTTGTTTGTTTTCTTGTTTGGGAACTGGGGGAGAGGAGGGAGAGGCGAGTGTCCCTGAGCTTCTGAGGAAGGAGCATCCTTGCAGGATCCGTGCCCATCGGTGTTTCCGTGCGAGGGGAGTTCGGAGCGCGGCTTCTGGCRCCTTACAGAGAAACTTCTTTTTTTTTTTTTATAATACTTTTTTTCCCCACTTAGGAATGATCTTCGAAGGGCTAAGAATTGGGTGGTAGCAGCTTGCGCTGCTTTGCAGCTGGGCACACTGCTTGGTTTTGCTTGTTGCTGGTCATGTCAACGTTTTCTTTTATGTTCCTGGCACCAAATGGGAATGTTTTCAGAGCTTGTTCTGGCTAATGTTGATGAAAGGGCAAAAATTCATTATTAGAGAGAAATAGCTGATGCTAGGCTGGGGTTCCCCAGGTGGATGAGAAAATATTGGGGAACTTCTATAGTGAAATTTCTTCTGCAAAGCCTGGCTAGTGGCAGACCCCGCTCGTGCTGTGGGGGCTGAGCTGCGAGACCCGCAACAACCCCAGTGTCCGAAAACACTGTCCCTGTGTCCGCTGCGGCCGCCCAGGTCTGCGCYGAGGGTCTCCCCGCCCCTGGGCACCGGCCAGCTCCTCCGGGAAGAGGTGTCTGCAYGGGGGTCCCCAAAACCAGTACGAGAGCCCATGATGGGCAGACAGAGCCGAACTTTAAAAAAATAAAATAAGGTGTTTTCACAGGCACAGGTTGAGATCAGACCCGTCCGCCTTCCCCTCTCGGGCTGGGTACTTGATTATTAGCAGAATAATCCTCGTCCATCGTGCAAGCAAGGGAGATGTGAGCAAACGGGTCTCACCATCGATGACGAGTATTTCCAGATAAAACGGAAAGTGCGATTCCCATTGCGCTCGGAGCGGAGCAAAGGATTGTTGCTCTGCCTTGCTCGGGCTCCCGRTCAGATCCACGTGGGTCCTTTAAGCAAGTCTCCGGCAGCTTCAGAGGAAAAGAAACCCCCCCAAAAAAACATTTAGCCTATGTGGTTATACTGAGGAATCTGCTGGCAGAGTAAACCCTGGGTAAACATCCTCAATTTGCTGCCTCCTGAAATGGAGCAGCTTTTAGAGTTTCAAGCCACAATTTGTATTCAAATGAAGGTCATTTGAAAGGTGTAACATAGTAAACAGCCATTATTTCATTTTGATAGTGGTACTAAAATTATAGTGTTGGTTGAATTATTTTAGTATAGGACCATTACCATCTCCCTAAAACACTTATAGGGATTTTTATATCAGTGCTGCAGTCCTGAAATTAGAGGAAAATTAAAAATCACACGGCTGTGGTAGGGAAGTAATTTTTTTTGAGAGCATGCCTTCGTTTTATCGTGCATTCTCTTTCCCTTGCTTCTCTGCCAAAAGAGAGATGCACGTCTTCTGTCGGGGGCTGCCGCTGACAGATTGCTGCTGCTGCCGGCGGCCCTCTCCCATCTCCTGCCGTGAGCCGTTTCTGCTTTGGCTGGGATTGTGCTGGGGCAGCATCCTCGTCCTGCGGCAGCTCCCGCCCGCACCTTCCTGGTGCTCGTGGCTTGAGAATAGCACGTTTGAGAATCAGCGACTMCTCAACAGTGATCAGGCTTCATGGGAAAGGGCGCTGTGCAAAAAACAGATGGAAAAAAGGGATAGTGAAATGCTGCCGGGTCGCTTTGGGGAGCTCCTGCAGGAGCCTGTGATGTTTCAAGCCTCCTGCTCCGAGGGTGGAAGCATCTCTGGCTGGTGCCTCCAACCGCACGACGTTTTCCTGGTACCTTCAGCCTCCAGCCCATCTGCCGGCCGYGGTGCCGAGCGTTGTCCTGTCGTGGCAGAGGTGGCTCGGTGCTGCCGACGCTCCCCCGCTCCCTACGGTAACGCCAAGGCTCCAGGGCTGCCGTCGCCAGGGCAGRCCGCTCTCCTGGCTCGGGGCGGGCAGAGACTTTGTCTTCAAGTTGTGTGTCCAGCCCAAAGTTTGGCACGACCTCACGGTAAGCGCTGCCCGAATGCCGAGAGTGCCAATGTACACCTTGACAGCGGCCACCATGACTCTGCAAAATGCATTTATTTACACTAAATCTGAAGTATGTGCAAGGGAAGGCCAGCCCTAAGGAGGCACTCTATGCAGTGATAAATTAACAGCTCTAATGGAGGAGGAGCGCTGGAAGTCACCGTGGGCAGCCCTCGGAAAATGTCACTGCCCGGCTGTGGCCAGAAGGGTCYGGCACCTCTGCCGTGCCCGGCTTACCCGCTGTGTGCGCCGTGGGGCGCGGGTGCCGGGGAGGTGTTCGGGGAAAGCAGGATCGATCTGTCTCCCGGCTCGGAAACGAGTCCCCGAGAACAAATTTCTGTGCAAGGAGCCGGAGGGAACGTACCCGYGCCTGCGTCCCCGTAAAAATGCAGCTGTGCCGCAGTGAGCCCTAGGAAATACGCCAGCCGCTTCCAGGTGACCGGTCTGGGACGTCTGGGGGATGGAAGGGCATCGAGATAATCTTGGTGACAAGCTGAAGACTTAAGAAAAATCGCCGTTTTTCCAATTTGAGAGTTGACCTGTATGCTTTGACTTCCATGGCACGCTGCTCTGCCTCAGCAGCTCGTCACCCCCCCGTAGGGCGCCCGGCACTCTCAACACCCGGACGAGCTTTAAAGGCTCGCCGTGCTGAGCAACGGGAAGGCTCCAGTTTCCCACGACTCGGGGCTTTCATGAGCCACATGTAAAATTTAGATWTTTTTTTTTTTTTCCCCCCCAATAAAAGAAGCTGTCGTGGCATCGCCTGACTTGAGTGCTCTTTGCCAGCATGCTATATTTAAAAAATACTCATGTAGGGGAGAAGATACACACTTAAAATCTCTCTGCATTTATTTTCTTTTAGGAATATGTAATAAAAGTTCAAGTTAATAGAATGACAGTAATTTCCCCCATCAGGGCTGCCAGGTGAGGGTGGCTGGATGGAGCACGGCAATTACGGCTGCTATTAGGTGGAAGGGTTGATGCGCAACGGGCTGCGCGTGAGCAGGGGCTGTCGGACGTGAACGAAATCTTAATCGTGAAATTCCCATAGATTATTATAGCTGCCTTCATTAACATTTTCACACTCGGCTGGCTAACAAATGAGGAGAAGGGCTTTCTGTACCGCTGGATTTATAATTCTCCAAATCCGCTCCGTACCGCGGTGTGTGCCAGAGGTCTGCGCCCTGTGGTGTGCTGATATTGCAGCAGAAGGGCTTGTGCCCTTTTTATGGAAGGGAGAGGAAAAAAAACAAACACGTGTTCTGTGGGTATTTTTAGTGAAAATCTTTATTGGCGATAAGCTGGTTCTCAATAAAACGAAGGAATACCATGCAAATAAAATTCCCCTTAATTTATAATTCCTCCAAGAATTTAAGATGTGAAATTTCTATTTTCTAACTGCATCTTTGGCAAAGTTCAGATTGGGTTTTGATCTGGTTTTTATGGTTTTTTTGATCTGTTATTGCTTAAACTCTGGGGTTTTTCAGTTGCACAAGGAGGATGCCAGTGCATATCCACTGGGAAAGAGCATAMACTCTTAAACCTTGGAAGTTTTGCTGCTTTAAGGGTACCAAAGCTGACACAGCCACGGAAGGTGTTGGCCRTGGATGGCCACCACGTCATGTTGCGGGTCAAGGACATGCCTCATGTCTTTTTCCCAGCTTCACCGTGTCCCGGCTTGCTCCTGCTCACAGTTTTGCTGCTGGAGCACACCACGCTGGCAGCGTGAGAATATGTTTTCATGATGAAATGGTGGGGCTCTCAAGCGCAGGGCGATGTCAGGGTGGAYGGTCCCCATCCTGGGGTGAAGGATGCTCTCATAGAGCCGCTCTTCAAGAGGTTTCAAATGGGGGGAAACCTGCAGCTGGATTGGAATGCCCTCAGAGATGAGCACAGCAACCTGTTCCATATTTATTATGGGCAACAATTTGACTAAGGGAGAATTTAGATTAATAACATTCAGCCCGGAGAAGTAATTTCCTTTGAGAAAGCGATTTACATGCACTCTGCCAAAAAGAGCCGTCACTGTGCGCTCTCGTCGTGTCAGCTCCAATAATGAAGTTGGAAATAACATGGGAGGTTAATAGGTCCTACTTATCTCCTTAGCGCCGGAAAGGAAGATTTACAGTGCGGAGCCTTGTTTGCATATTTCCATTGGAAATTGAGGGGTTTTTCCCAGCCGAGATTGATGAGACCTTGCGGTTACCGGTGTCTGCTCTGCTGCTGCTCGCGGCTGAGGCTGCAAACCTCCATCCCGGGGGATGCGCCCGTGCCGGAGGGAGCCGCCTGTCCCTGGGTCACTGGCCAGGGACTTAYTTAGATGCCCCTGCTGCCATTCCAGCGATAATTATTTTTAACCGGCTGTACCTCCTCTAAGCCTGGAAGTTCATGCAGATGTGGCTGCCATGCGGTGGTTAAAAGATGGGTTGAAGCCTGGTGGGTTTCCCCCGGGAGCTGCCCGTGGCGTGCGAATGGGAAAGTCGTGTGGGGATGGGTGGGGGGACGCGGCGGCGTGGGGGAGGCGGCGGCGTGGGGGAGGCCGGCCTCACCTCCCGGGCTGCCGCCTGTGCGACGCCGTCCGCGGCACGCGTTAGTGTTTTACCTGCCTTAACCCCCGGGGAGGGTCTGCGGGGTGGTCCCTAGGGCTGGGAGCCGCCAGACTGCGCTGGCGCGTTAGCCGGACCCGTTCCCTTGATTAGGAATGGTAATGACCTTGTCATCGCTGGCGAGGACGCTGCTGCCTTGGCTTTGGGTGAGGCTGGAAGGAGCTGGGCCCCCCGTCGCTGCACCTTCCCCCCCTCTGCCTCGCTTACGCAGGGACGGCAGCGGCGGGCGCAGGAGGGGCGATGCGCGGGCGGCGGAGCCCTGTCACTTCGAATCACTCTTATTAAACTCCCGAAGGACTCGTGGCACGTTATGGGCTATTGCGGGAGCGATTTCATTTCAAACAGCAAAGCTATTTGTGAGTTACAGGAGTACAAAAAAGCTCTCAAATTCTTCTTYTGCTTTCCTCCCCTCCCTTAGCTTTTTAGAAAATAGCTTTCCAACTGCATTTCTCTCCCAGCAGTTTGATGTTTGGGTCCTCGGCAGGTTGTTGGGCTCTTCCRTACTGGGAGTGAAACCAACTTTTAAAAAAAGTAAATAATAAAATCATTCTCTCTCGATACTTTAAGTCATGTCGTGCACTGGAGCCTGCTTAAAAGAATATCTCTGAAAGGGATAGAATTTTTAATAAATGTTCTGTCTAGCACAAACTGTAAAATATTCATTTAAGTCAGTTATTTCACATTACCGAGTAAGTGCAAGAAGAATCAACTTTCTGAAGAGCTTAAGGTACAATTCAGTAATAACCTGAGCCATTTAATGAATGAAATATTTAACATAATTTGCGTACGTTAAGTGATGAGATACAGAGTATAACAAATGTAACTCGGAGTCAGAGGGGAAAACGGGGAGGAGCRAACAGGAATTCCTCGGTGTGAACCCGGACAGCGTCCCTTGGCAGCAGCTCAGGGACGGGGAGAGCTGACCTCGGGGGCCGTCGCCTTGGGCGGCCCTCGAAGGCGGCGATGGGCCATCGGTGTGGTGGGTCTCAGCGCCTCGCTGCCGCCTGCCCGGGCAGCCCTCCCCGCGTCAAAAACCTCCTGGGCGGGCGAGGAGGAGAAGCCTCGACGCGTTTGACTTCCCTGGGTGGCATTTTTCTGCTTCTGTATAGTCCTTGTACATCTGCAAGTAGCATAGCCTTTCCTCRTCACCTCCCCTCGCGGCGCCCGTCCCCAGGGTGGGGACTGAGGAAACGGCACTTTTTCCTCCCCATCTTTGACTTTCCCATGTGAACCAAGCAAATGGACTCAACCCTGTCTGAAGACAAGGGCGTGAACAGACGTAGCCAAAGTGTCTTTGGTTAGGCAGCACAGGCCGGGGCGAGCATCACTTCTGCTGCTTTTCCTGCTCCTGAAAACTMCCAGTCCCACAAAACACAAATTCTCATTTTTTTTATTTTTTTGAAATCAGAAGGGATTTTAAGTGCACAGGAGAAGCTGGAAGATCGCCACGTGCCAGAGACTCCCCTTGGCAGCACAATGCCGAGCGTGCCGGCGTGGAAGGGCCTGGGCGCTCCCCTCTTCCGCAGCGCTCCAGGAGAGCTCCCACCGCGGCAGGGTGCGAACCCGTGCGGAGCCCGGGACGGGGCCGCCGGGCTCTCCTCGGGGCGCGCCTGCTCCCGGCCGTCTCCGGCTGCGCCGTCGCTCCGCACCCGGCGCATTCGGCGTTGCCCGCGCGTCCCGGAGACTCTCCGCTGGTCGACGTGGGCTTTGTGGCTGAGCTGCCCTCGGGGACGCTGAGCGGGCATCCCTGAGCTGGCACTGCGCTGGGGTGGTCGCAGGGTGAATTGGGGCCAATTAAGGCAGTGGAAACCCCAGGAAAGGAAAATAAGAGGTAAACCTTGATGCTTTCCCCYGTAAAAATAAAGAGAGCTTTAACAGGCGTTCGGTGACCAAGCAATTTGTTCTCAGCAGGTCGCTTCAGGAGGAGGTAGTTGCTAATTTACATGTGCCCAGAAATTGCAGTTCATAATCAAAACAGTGGCAGGGTTGGATTCTCAATTATGCCCAATTAATATGGGACTTTCAGTTAGTTTTACCTAAGTTAATCGCACTTTAATTCATTAAACTCTTCTTCTTCTTTTCTGTAAGTCGTTTCCCTGCCCCCGCCCCCAACGCTGTTTCTGTCGTGTTGATCATTCGCCGGGTTTGTGTGGGTGTCTGGGCTGGCTCTCCAGCCTGCCTGATCCTGATTTCTAAATGCCTTTTGTCATATTCACGTGCTGCCCTCTCACTGCTCGCTTCCAGGTCGGTGGTAAATATTAAGCTGTAAAGGATGTAGGCTGAAGACTAAATGTAAAAGGAGTTAGGCAGGGAATCCCCATCTGGCTGGGAACCCGGAGCTCCTTGATATCAAAACTGACTCTTAAGAACTTTAAATGCTTAAAGATAGAGCGGGTCAGAGTAATTCTGAAACGCATCCCTTTCTCTGTTAAACAAGATWTTTTTTTTTTTTWAAGGTATATATTTTTAAATAACTTACGAAATGAGCCCCCACTGCAGGCACGAAACACAGACTTGGATGAGTATTTGAGGTCCCCTCTCGGCAGCTGGCTTTCGACTACCTTAACYGAGGGAGGGTCGTTTTCGTCCCTGCTGCCGATTTGCCTTGACAGGGCGTTAAAGTCAATATTACCCTAAAAACGTTCTGCTTTCATAACRGGCAATTTTGTTTGTGTTGAAAATGCTTTGTTTGATTTCTGGAGCCATTCATTACAGGATCAAGGCTTCAGATTGGAGCCAATTAGGTATAARAGTTGCTTTTAAAAAGCTTTTTCCAAACACCAAGAGCTTGAAGGTTAAAATGCAGGGAACTAAGCATCCAGCCCCAGGCGTGGGGAGCCTCTGCCGGGGCGGTACTGTCGGGTACCCCCCGGGGCCGGCACCCCCTCGCTGGGGCTGCCTCCGCGCCGGGAGCTGGTGGCTGCAGTCATGCYGTGTGTGGTGGCTCACCCTTTTTCTATATTTAGTAAGAAATGCATCAGCATCCCTTTTCTTCSCTGAATTCCCTCTGGGAATGGAGCTAGCAAATAGCTGTTGCACTAAAAATAACACCTGCTCCAGCCCTGGCAGCCTCTTTCCCTTCCCTGGCTGAACACGGACCCAAAGGGCTCCCAGCCCCACCCCGGGAGCCGATGTTTGGATTTATGATTATTTTTATTTAAAAAAAAAAAAAAAAAAGGGCAGAAATCAACCACTTAAAAATGTAAAGACCATGAAAAAGCCTGTAATGCTTAACCTTTTGAAAACATTGTTAGTGCTCTCGCCGTCTCCTCTCTATTTAATAAAACAGGAGGCAGCCCCTGCAGTGATTTTCCAGCCGTCGCTGGCAGCCGGAAGGTGACCCGGGATTGCGCAGGCAGCATGGCCGGACCGCCCTGGGAGCACCCGTCCCTCGCGCTCCCCGCTGGGAGACGCGGGCATCATCCCTGCTTTTACACCAGCCTTCTGGTCAACTCCTTTCCGAGGAGAAATGCAGGAAATCCTGGGCAATTTGCTRCCCTGGCACCGCTCAGAACTGTAAACGGCTTTTGTCACACAAATAATGCCCTTTTTTCCCCTGTCATTTTTTTTTCTTGTCCTTTTTTTCTTAAATGTTTTCTTGAAAGTGAGGAATGAGTAAAGTCTCCGAATTCTGAAAATGACTTGCAAAGAATTTATGATTCCCTGATGCTGCCCTGGTTTTGCTGTTCCAACATACCAAATAATTCTGGGTTGGAGGGTGGGTTTCCAGCGGATGAAAACCAGCTGGCGACAGCAGGTCCTTCTCGGGGGTCAGATCTGCTGTGACGCCCCAGACTAACGGCCCTGGATTAATAGTCGTGGCCGGATACCTACCTAGAGCAGAAATACTTCCATGTTTATGCCCCACGCAGAAGGGAGGACGGTTTGATTGCAGCCGTGAGCGTAACGAGTTGCACAGGAGCCGATCCCATCCCTTAATCAGCATTCATGAGCTGCTTCCAGAAACTTGACGTGTCATTCCCATTTCTGTGAAGAATCCACCCATCTACTGGGGAGATTTGGGGAAAAAAACAAACAAAAAAAACCCACCAAAAACAACCAACCCAGCAGCGCTGGCTGGGAATTGGAAATTGCAGCTGGGTTCCAATACTCATTTTTCATGTTGTTTATTTTTTCTTTCTAAACCTCAAGTAACAGTTAAAAGGAGGAGGAAGAACTTAACGAGCCATGAACGCTTAAAATGCGGAAAGAGAACCCAGCACTTAGATTTACAACACAAAYGGCTCGGGTCTGAACTTAGCCTGGGAACAAAACTCTACTTTCTAAGGTGTTTTGGTTTTTCTCTTTTCTTTTGCTGTTGCGGTTGCTTCCYGGCGGGGAGGGCTGGGGACCCCTCTGCGGCTCGGTCCGTAGCTGCTCCGTCTTGCCCGGTGGAAGGAAGACGTATTTCTTAATTGGCTGTGTAATAGGAGCGTTCATAATGTTTTATGTAATAATGCCAACAATATTGAAAGGTCTTTTTTATCCCGTTGACACCCTAGGTTTTGTTTGAGGTTTATGTGGATTAATTGGGCGGATGTTTGGGGAAGAGAACAAATACCTGCTGGTATTTGATTTTGCTCGCACAGCTGTGTGATGAAGAGAAATGGCAGCAGAAGACCTTAAACTCCATTATGTTGTCTCTGGGAAGACTTGTGAGGGATAGTTGGGTCCTAGAAATAGAATTTCGGAGCCTCGTCACCGCAGTTAACCAGAGCGTTTTCAGGTCTGAGCGTTGGGGTGACCCAAAGAGGCTTTAATGAACAAACGGGCACCGCGTTGTGCATCTCTGAAGGCTGCATGGCAGGGAGCTCTCGGTTTCTGCTAATAGCTCTGAGGCATGCGAGTAATGAGTAATTAATTTATATTAATACTTGAATAACGTTTTTTTCTGGATGCCTCTACTTGTTTACTCCTATATTTGACATTGGTCCTTCCATTTCGATTTTTTTTTTTTATTTTAATGGGGCAGTACAAGATGATGGACTCTTGCAACAGATTGGCATCTGGTGGTGGCTGTGCCTCCGGGAAGGACAGCCAAAAGCCATTAGGCTCTCGTAGGCCCCTGTTCTTTTGGGATCTTGAATACTTAATAAAACACTTGGGAATCGTATCGGCGCACAGCACGGCTTCATTTCAAACGCTTTTGGTAAACTTTCATCGGCCTCACCGTGCTCAGGTATGGGGCTGCGAATGCTGTGATGCTCAAGGCTCGATCGCTACAATTTTATCTGTTCACAAGTACGAAACATTAAAAATTATTGTAGGAATGATAATAATGAGTAGCATTGGTAATTTTTTTTAAGATTAAATGTTGTTTGCACAATGATACAGGGGCACTTGTGCGATATTTACAGAGCACCTTGGAGAGCTGGGAGTCTTCCGTGTAAACAATACAAAAGGAATACAACCATTAAATAATAATTTAAGGTAAAGCAACTCCTTTATTTAGCTAGATCTTCAGGAGGAGAGAGGTCCTTGCACATGCGGGGCAGGAGGGGGATACATGAAGCATGAAAGCGGCAGCATCCAGGACACCATTTCACACTAATTAAGATTTGGGGGACCGAGTTCATCGCAGGACAGCGCCGCTTGAGCCGAGGAAGTAAAATGTCCCGGTCCCTGCTATTGCCAGGTTCCCATGCTTTGTGGCTCTCGGTCTGACCAGCATCGTCATTCGAACAYAGCTTTTATCATGATTTAATATGTGTCTTTTAAGAAGGATTTTAATTCCCTGTTTGAAATAAGAAAACGCCATAAATCAGAGGCAGAATCTTTTAACATTTACAGTTTTAAATGAATTCCTGTTGAGAGTCTCTTAAGCCAGATTTATATCTGATTCTGCATTGAACTGTGTCGTTATGTGGGACTGAAAAACTCTTATAAAATTAGGCATAATGCAGAAACATGCTGAAAAGACAGTTCTGCAGGAATGTGGAACATTATTATGTTAGAGAATATTGGAGTGAGGAATATGCAGAAAGGGACAATTACCGGGGATACTTTCCCTTTAATGAACCTTGCACGATTCTTTGGTGGAAGGGTTTGCTGCTGTCTCCTTGCAGAAGAGGCAAATTGAGAAAGCCCTGGTGTTCTCGCTCGTCTGGCGTTTCGGCCTCGTGGCGAGGAGCGGGGCTGGGTCGGGGGCGAGGAGCGGGGCTGGGTCGGGGGCGAGGAG